>JASSKH010000025.1:8080415-8100971 GCA_031763025.1 Macrocystis pyrifera
AAAAAAAAAAACGAAACGAAACGAAACACCAGATCGCCGAAAAAAAAGACAATAAAACACACACAAGACCACCAAACACAAAAGCAAACAAAACAAAAACACCATACCCGCGTGCACACGAAATTAAAAAGAAACTGCAGCGGGTTGGGCATTTTCGTCCGAAAGAAAATAAAACATGTTTTTTTTTTTCAGTTTTGTTTTACGTGACTTAGTACACCCCCCCCCGCACACCCTGTCTGGGACTAAAGCAAAAAAAAGTAGGTACGTACGTACTCTTATGTCGATTTTATTTTTTTCGTGTGTGTATAACCCTCGTCAAGACCACCGAAAAAAAAAAAATGCAAGGCGCACGCACCTCGAGTCCCCCGGTCTCCGGGTCGTGCATGGAAGCCAGGATAGCCGTCAGTACCCTGGCGGGGGTCGATCAGCGGCCCTGCGAAGGCGGCGCAGGTGCGAGTCTCGTCCTGCAAAGCGATCGAAAAAAGGCGACGGCGCAAGGAACGCAAGTGTTTAAAAGCAGAGCAGTAGGTAATCGGCTGTGACTACCGATATCGAAAAAAAACAAAAAAGAAGAGGTTTTCGGCGAAGACGATATACCCGATACGTCGGCGAGTCCGGCGTGTGAGTGGATGGATCCTTGTTTCACGAAAAATGTTCTTAGTGAATCCTAACGCAACTTAGGAGTCTTGTAAATCGGAACGCGATGCTTCACCGATGTTTTGCCGATGTTTAGCAGGTAAAAAGAACCGTCCCGATGTTTTCCGATTCCGATTCCGATTAAAAATCGCTACTATAGGATCAATTGGGTGAGTCGGTTCCGATTTCGATTCACAGCCCTACAGTTAGTAGTAACAATCGGTACGTGCGAGAAAGTGCTAAGAGGCGAGCAAGGCTACAAAAGCCAGCAGGCATTCGTTACGCAGCGGTATCGTTTTATTTTCGCAGTATCGTTGGGGCACTCGTCAGCGACATCGTCAGGGTCAGCGACACAAAATAGCTTTGACCGTCTTCAGCGACATCGATAAGCGATATATATCGTTATCGTTAGCGATATACCGTTATCGTTAGCGATATATCGTTATCGTTAGCGATATATCGTTATCGTTAGCGATATATCGTTATCGTTAGCGATATACCGTTATCGTTAGCGATATATCGTTATCGTTAGCGATATATCGTTATCGTTAGCGACAATGCTACCGATATGCGGTGTTATACCCACTTTCAAGACCATCTCGGGACGGGCAACTTAGGTGGGTCTTATCTCCAACGCGGTCTACATCTCGCTACTGAAAACATGATTCCATGCTAATCCCAAGTATATATTTTTTTCCTCGTGACAAAACAAGCCGATTTAACCGGCATTATCCGACCGAAAGTCTCAACACCGGAGGGCCTCAAAAGCGGGCATCCCACTGACTTTACCGTTATCGTTAGCGATATCGGTACCGTTATCGTCAGCGATATCGGTATCGTTAGCGACATCGTTACCGCTAGGGTCGCAGCGTTAGCGCAACCACAAGCGTTGCCACAAAAAAAAAAACACGCTTCTATATAGGGTTGCAACTTAAGGCAACTGAGAAACTATCAACAACGTAACCGCCAAAAGAGCGCAACGCTTCTGTCATATCAAAAATATAAAAGTCATTCGGCCCAACCAGTAAACGTGTACACACGAAGAATTTTTCAACAACCCGGCCCCTCCAAAAGCAAACGTACGCATGACGTTACCCCCCCCCCGCCCCCCGTGCGAAAACACGCCTACACAGTACAAAAAATCTAACTAACCCTCTATATAACGCCAGCGTATTGGCCTGGCACATACCGGCAAAAATATACCGGCAACCGGCATTACTGCTGCAGCAACGAGACTCAGGCTGAGGCTTTCAGGTAACGGAGAAACCTCCACGCGGCTATCTTGATATTATCAATCGTGTCGAATGTAGAATGCAGACGTAGACATAAATAAAAAGACACACACACATTTGTACACACCCACGAGTATCCCCTACAGCCGAACAGCAAGAAATCCACACTACAGTAGGTCACCATCAAAACACTAATCCCTCGCAGCACTCTGGGTGTCTTGTCAATACAAAGACCGCTTGGTATTCATATCAATGTCTACAAGGTCCTTAAATTTCCAGCCAGGGTGGTGCTATTTTCGGGGTGGCATATGTAGTAAGAATCAGAACCCAAGATGGATCCAACAACCCACAAACCCCCTACGCTAATAAACAACCTTTGTTTCCGATTACTATGTTCCCCCGTATATAATACCCCGATCACGGGGGACCATAGTTAACAGGACCTATGGCATACACAAAAACCCATATATTTACCTTTTTTACTAACAATATTTGGTCCTAGTTACTACGGTCCTCCGTAATACTACTGCTGTACGCAAAAATAGAATAGTCTTCGTATGTATACAGACTGATTTATTTGTATTTTTAATTGTCCTTACACTAACTGTTTTTTTTTTTATCATTTTTGTTTGTTTTGTTTTCCATCCCATTAAATATCCTCGTCCATTCTTTTTTCTCTCTCTCCCTCTCCTACTCGCGACTCAGATCCGGGGGTCGCGAGACACGCTCTTTTCTCCCTCCTCCCTCCCCACTACGCTTCTTTGCCTCGCATGTTTTTATCGTCGAATACCTACCCTCGGGTGCGCTTCGTACCCCGCCTCTCACCACAAAACACGTACTTTTACTTGGGTACCCTCGTAGCGACTGCACTTGAGCCCACCTGATACACACTGCGAGGCATAGACAACTCTAGATACCTACCTACTAATATCATATAAACTAACGTACATGCCACTTTACCTCTTCCTCCTCTTCGAAAGTGCTGACCGAGACCTGAAGAGTAGCGAAACCCCTGCATCCCACCAGTAAGGCGTTTTTGCCCGGGGCCAGGCGGGCGCCCGACGGCTCCGAAACCTTTTGTTTTGTTGATCCGAAAAAAAGGCGACAGGGTGTGGGGGGGGTAGTTGTTTGTTGTTTGTTGTGGTTTTTGCAGGTATGTCTTCTTTGTTGCCTCGCCTTGCGAGGTGTGGCGGGCAAGCCCGTGAGAGAGGAGGGGAGGAAGGATAGGAAGGGAGAGAATTGACACATATAACACCAAAAAAAAGCTATTCTTCACGAACAAAAAAAGGTTAAGACAGAAAAAAAAAAAAACATAGACCAAACAACTTTGATGCAAAAATGAGGACATAAAAACAAAGACACACAAAAATACACGAACCGAAAAGCACGAAACACCGACACCAAAAGAAAAAAAAAGAAAAAACGAAACACAACATTTCACACACAAATAAATACAACACGATCCACATAAAAACATCAAAAGTAAAAACAAAAAGCAAAGAAAAATTAACCAAACACAACAATCCCAACAACAGCAGCATCAAAAAACAAAACAGAGCGGGACAGCGAGAACCCAAAAACCTCACCACGACGAGATCGGGCCGCCCAGTCGCCGCCGGATGAGCCCTCAAGAAGTCCGCCAGCCTGTCGGCCACGTCGAGAGGGGTGTCTCCAACCATGGAACCGGGGGGCGGGGAAGCTCCCACGATTATCTGCCGGGGGGGGGGGGGGGGGGGGGGGGTGTACTCGATAGAAGGGATGTACTCGATCTCATGCATGGCCGTAGTCGTATGACCATAGACCCTCGCATCCCTACAATGCCGGGACGGAGCATGTCGGGTTTTCACCGACCAGGCAGACATTGCTTGCACCAAGCGCGAAGCGCCGTGAGGTGTCCGGCGAGTCGCATGAAGGGTGAGCTGCATCCTACTAAGCACCACTTGTGAGGCGGACTTGCATAAGGATGCCAGCTTCAATGAGTTAGTTTAATTTCCGGTGTGGCCACTTCCAGAGACAGCAATAGGAGTACTATGTACCTGCCTCTTGGGTGCCGTACCTTGAACACTACGTGATACGATCAATTCCCTTGTGCAGAGTAAAGGTTCTTTACTTCGCACAAATGATCTCTAACTAGACGACCCGCTGTGGGCGACCGCCAAAAAAAAAAAAAAAAAAAAAAAAAAAAACGGTACCCTGGATGTCTAGCTCACGTAGTGAGCGGCATGTTTTACAGTGTCGTTGCCAACCGACGCCAACCCAACCCATATATAATATATATAATGGGGGGGGGGGGGGGGGGGGGGGGTGAAAAGAGATAATATTTTTTCATCAGTTCAAAGAGAGCAAGGCAATCTCACGTGATCAATTTCATTGTTGACGACGACCGACTATCTATATACTCATCGTTGTTCGCTGCCACTACCGTGGTACACTCGTACGTCCCGAGGAAACTATTAATAGTACGCCGCGACATTGGCGGGCGATCGCGTAGCACCACGTTATCTTGTCGGCTAGAGCATGTGTGGGCAACCGTATACTCTTGACGACGTTACTGTATAAACCTGCACGCGCCGTGTGCATGCCCGGTAAATAAAAAGGGGGCTTCCATTAAGTAGCTCTTTTAAAACTGCAGTCCCGTTCTGAAGACAAACTACTCCACTTCTGTGTGATTAGTCCCCAAAAACAGAACTGCAGTCCCAAAAAGGGTCGAGAGGGTTGGAGGTTGGTTGGGTGGGGGTGGGGACGGGTTGTAATCAAAGAATTTCGCAAAAAGAGGGACCGTAGTATAGTGAACAGGACCAAATATTGGTAGCAACAACAGTTAAATACATATACACAGTAGGTTTTAGTGTGTACCGTAGGTCCTATTTACTATGGCCCTCCGTACTATACATACCGACTTTTTTTCAACTCTACAAATGAACCTACTGTATTTCCAACAGCAAAAATTCACACCTCGAAGAGATAGATAGATCATCGATTTCCACTTTACGACCTAGCTCTTTCAGAGAAGACGGTATTCCAGATTTGGATTATCTATGTAACTGAAAAATTGCCCTCCGCCATCTTCCTCGCAGCCTTCCTATCCCCCACAAACACCCCGACACCAAAGGACCAGACAAACTAAATACCCGGCTCTCACCCAGAATTGCAATTCTCACCGCCATCACCTGAATGAACTCCGCAGGGCAAGACGCCCTTCGCCGACCCCCCCCCGCCCCCCTCTCCCCAAGGGTCTATAGAACCCCCCCCCTCCCCCCTACCCTCTTTCGCTGGCCTTCCTCCCCCCCGACAAACATGCCGACACAAGATAATCAAACCACCGACCCCAACCCCAGCTCCGCAGCATCGCCATCATCATCGTCATCGCCATCATCATCACCGCATTAGCTCGATCGGCAGGGCCAGAGGTCCTTCGTCAAAGCCTGCTTCCCGCCAGCCTCAGCCCCCCCCCCCCCCCCACGAACGCCCCGGCACAAAATCCGGGCCAACCGCCACGCTCCAACTCCAACGTGCCATCATCACTCATCATCATCATCATCATGATCCCCACCGGCATCATCACAATCATCATCACGGCCACCATCACCACCACCACAAAAGCGATCGTAACCGTCACCGTTATCATCAGTTACAAAGTCATCATCAAAAATATCAAAATCATCACCTTCACTCCGCAGGGCAGCGTGCCCTTCGCCAAAGCCTCCACCGCAGCCAGCTGGCACACCACGTTAGCCTTATCCTGCGCCGCCCCCCGCGCCACCAGCCTTGCGCCGCCCCCGTCCCCTCCCGACCCCGCTTCCCCCACCGCCTCCACATTTGTGAGGCAAAGCGGGTCTGAAGCCCAGCGCTCGATAGCAGCGGGAGAAGTCCTGTTTTTTCGGTCCTAAAGATGCGCAAATGTGTGTGTGCGTGTTTTGTTTTTCAGCGCCGAGAGGGGACAGGAGATGGGGGGAGGAGGGGAGGGGGGGGGGTTGGGAGGTAGGGTGTGGGGGTATAAGGGTGGGGAAGACCAGGGGAAAGGAGGAGGGGGGGGGGGGGGGGGTTCCGTGAAGAAAAAAGAAAAAAAAAAAAACAAGGACAAAGGACAAGATTGAAGCCAAGGGTCGTGACAATAAACAACACCAAGTTGCTTGAGTACTTATTGAAGCCCTTTCAAGACCTGCACGTCCGCGTTCAGCGTAAAAAATACTTGGGGATTAGACGGGACTGCTATTTCAAGTAGTAAAGATGTATGTTGAAAATAAGTCGCTCCCGTGAGGGTATATTGGGCGGTGGAGATGGGAGAGGGGAAGGAGAGTGGGCGGGGGGGGGGGGGGGGGGGGGGGGGGGGGGTGTACTCGATATCATGCGTGGCCGTAGTCGTGTGGCCATAGACCCTCGCATCCTACAATGCCGGGACGGAGCACGTCACCAACCAGGTAAACATGGAGACCGGGGGGGGGGGGGGGGGGGGGGGGGGGGATCAAGTTAAACAAGTATTGTGTCTTAGTTTTGTTCGGCATCTTCGTCGTGGGTCGTGGCCCATGTTTTGTGTGTTCGTTTCGTTTCAAAGCGAGGGGCGGAGAGGGATAGGGCATCGTGGTCTGGGGTAACCCCCCCCCCTTCCAACCCCCCTTAACGCCCCTCTCCCCCATCGTACCCTTCTCCCGCAGCATATCTCTCTCCACCCCCTCCTCCTCCAACGTGTCTCGCTCGCCAAGGGTTGTCTCTCCCCAACGTGTCTATCTCCTCCGCCAACGGTTATCTCTCCCCAACGTGTCTATCTCCTCCGCCAACGGCTCTCTTCTCTCTCTCTCTCTCTCTCTCTCTCTCTCTCTCTCTCTCTCTTGCTCTCGTACTCACTGACCTCTCTCGATTTGGACGACGGCCGTGACGACTTGGACTCGTCCACTGTCCCATAAGACGCGTAGAAAAGCACCGTGGGACTCCCAGGAGGACCGGCTTTTTCGCCCACAACGAAGGCGTCCCCCCGCATAGACGGGTCCTCCTGTCCTGGGAAGGCGCTACTACCTGGGGGATACACGGAAGCATGTTGATGTCCGGAGCATGAGCAGGGGGGGGGAGGAGGAGGAGGAGGAGGAGGACGAGGAAGGAGGTCGGGAGGCAAGGCGGGCGACGCTACAAAAACACGACCGTGCGATCTGCGATCCAATAAACCACACGCAGCTCGAAAATATCCGGGCTGTGCACGAGTCGGGTCAAACCTCGCGGGTCGGATCGGGTCCGGTCGGGTCGGTTAAGGGTAGCCCGACCCGTCCGGGAGAGTTTGAAAACCTCCTGACCCGAAGGGTCGGATCGGATCGGGTTGGGTCGGGCCAGGTCGGGTAAGGGTAACCCTTCTGACCCGACGGGTCGGATCGAGTCGGGCCGGGTTGGGTTCGACCCGTCAGAGTTTGAAAAACCTCCTGACCCGACGGGTCGGATCGGATCGGATCGGGTCGGGTCGGGTTGGGCCGAGTAAGGGTGACCCGACCCGTGAAAGTTTGAAAACCTCCTTACCCGACGGGTCGGATCGGGTCAGGTCGGGTTGGGTCGGGTCGGGTCGGGTCGAGTATGGGTGACCCGACCCGACCCGACCCGTCAGACTAAAAAAAACATCCGACCGTGAAGAGCCCCCCAAAGTACGTACAGGTACATGGTCAAATGCGGGTTCTGTGATCCGAGGTCTCCCGAGTGTGAAACCTGAAACTTCCAACAGTTGAGGGGCTAGAATGCAAAAGTGATCACCGAATAAAAAAGGAAGATTTATGAATGCAGGAAATCTGGGGTTTGTCAAGCGGGAATGGAATTTTAACATACTACATGGAAGGCATGTTTGGTTGGGGGATACAACAGAAAGAGAGCGTTCGTGATTTGGGGTTGAGCAGAAGCGTCATTCTGGAGAGAGATAAGGCGGGGGTACTAGATAAGTACAGCATACGGCAGTACAGGGAAGTGGTTGGTAATCGACATAGGACACGAATTCACATGCACACTGGTGTATGATATAAATACAAGAAAGAGAGAACCAAAGAAGTACGAAAAAAAAAGGAAGAAAAACAAGAAAATCAAGAGAATCAATATAGAAATAAAAACAAAATCGCAGCACGTAAAAAAAAACATAAGACAGGTTAAACACAACACTTGCCTTGACGTCATCAAGCCCGGAAGACATCATCATCTCCGCCACCTACAGGAGGCCAAAAAACACATGTGCAAAAAAAAAAAAAAAAAAAAAAAAAACGAGGCGGCACCAAAACCAAGCAAAAAAGCGGAGGGGAGGAAATGATTCCCGGACGATGGGTAGGGAGGAGGGGAGCACGGGGGGTGTAAGAGGGCAATAGACCACTACAGTATGTGTAGAGACGACAGCAGTTACGGGCGTCGTATGTAACAACACCTTTAGGAAATCAAAAGGTCAGCCAACTACTACGGGGGTCCATACTCGTAGTAGATAGGACCAAATATCGTCAATAACAGTAGGTAAATATACAGGTTTTTACGTGTACCATAGGTCCTATTAACTATGGACCCCCGTAACATTAACAGCTGACTTCAGTTGGCTTAGTCGGGGAGGCGTTATTTGGCGCTCCGTTTCACACACGAGAAAAAGGTCCATAGTAAATAGGATCAAATATTGTCAGTAACAATATAGGTAAATATATAGGTTCTTATGTACCAGGTATACCATAGGTCCTATTAACTATGGACCCCCGTAATATTAACAGCTGACTTCAGCTGACTATAGTGGGGGAGGCGCTATTTGGCGCTCCATTTCACACGCGGAAAAAAAAAAAAAAACATGAAGAACGAAGCAGCCGACGAACGGCCTTCGGCACTGTCATCATCGGTTACGGCACCGTCGATTACGGAAATGGGTTTCGATGCGCCACGGGTTTGCAGCAGACGCCTCAGCTCCACCTTTCTCTCTCTCTTCGCGTGTCACGGGGAAATGCACATCCCGTACCAAACAAGCCTTGCATGAACGAAAAAAAATTAAAGTAGTCGGATAATTGACACCGCTGCAAACGACTACAAAGCATACTCCGTACCTCGTACGTAATACCCAACCAACTAATTACCTAATGTAGAAGGAGACTGTCATGGCCATCCCAACTCACAGCGCTCTACCGATTTTCCCACCAAACGTTTACCTTGCCGGACGCCAAACTACTACCTGGTATTACTACTTGAATTATTCCGGGTGGGCAAATGTAATAAACAGAACCCACGATGGCACCTAAAAAAAACCGCACAATCTCATATTCGTACCTACCATACATGGTTCTAACTATAATATTACGTGGGACCACAGCAAATAGGACCAAATATTGTTAGTAAAAATAGGTACATATATAGGTTTTTATGTATACCATAGGTCCTATTAACTATGGACCCCCGTCATAAAGGGGTCAACGAGCCCCTCCAGTGAGAAAAATCATTTTTGCCGAAAAAAACGGTACCATTCTGGCTGGAAATGTAAGGGCCGCTTGGTCTTCGTACTGACGTCTTGATGGTTCTTATATTTCCGTCCGAAGGTGGTAAAACAGCACCTCTATCGTCCGTAGCACGGGTCACGTTTTTTGCCTTGACTGGCCTGACCCGTCCCCTAACCAGATTTTTTCACCAACCTTGTCCGCGCAGGCCTTCCCGTCCCTCGGCCCGAAGGAGCAGAGCTCGCGCAGCCTCTCCACCGTATCGGGAAACGCCTCTTCCGCGCGTTGTAGGGCCGCCTGTTCGGTAGCACAAGCGGTACGCCGAGCGTGTTCCGAGCGGCATCCAAGCGGCGGCCAAAGCGGATTCCGAGCGGTATGCAAGCGTTATCCCAGCGGTATCCAGGCGACACCCGAAGCGGTATTCCGGCGGTATCCCAGCGGTATCCCGGCGGATTCCAAGCGGTATCCACGAGAGACGGAGATGGAGACAGCGGGGGGGAGGGAGAGAGAGCAAGAGAGAGACGGAGATAGCAAAAAGTGAGCAACTTAAGCGCAACAATGAGCAACACCAATGGCATACAACACACATACGGCCAGCAGCTACCGTTGTGCTCAATGAACATCTCAAGTAGTTGGTAGATTCGACTGATGAGCCAAGACACGGCAACGCAAGAACAAAGAACAAGCACACTTCAACCAAATAATCAAATCCTAAGAGCAGGCACAAATCCCCTCGCCCAATCAACCTGAAACGCCCCAGCACCCAGGCTCAAGCTATACCCTAACCCCACCCCCAGGCCAACCCAGCCTTACACCACTAAGTTACCTACCCTAACTCGCCTATAACCCAACCCACCCAAATTTATCTAACCTATCATAACGTAAACGTAACCAGACGTAGCCCAGCCCAGCCAAAATCGAGCCAAGCCAAGCCAAGTCAGGCCAAGCCAAGCCACGCCAAGCCAGGCCAGGCTAAGCCAAGCCAAGCCAAGCCAAGCTAGGCTGACTCAACCGAACCCGGGCCAACCCAAGTTATAACCCAACCCAAGCCAACTCAAACCAACCCAATCCGACCCGACCCAACCCAACCCAACCCAAACCCACCCGACCCAACCCAACCAAGCCAAACCAAACCATGCCAAACCAAACCAAATCAAACCAAACCAACCCCACCCAAAGCCAAGCCAAGCCAAGCCAAGCCAAGTCGATACTAAGCTAACCTGCTGCGTGTCCTCCACCGCGCCCCCCCCCCTTCAAGCGCCGGCCCAACCTCGCCCCCGTTCTCCCCCCCTCTCCGCCTTCCTCCCCTTCGTCCAACTCCGGCATGGCCTTCATCACCTCCGCGAGGTAGGTGATGTTCGCTTTCTCGTCGGCACAGCACTGAGGGTCATCCGGGTCGAGGATGGCGCCGACGCCGTACAGCCGACGGAAATCCTCGAAAGCTCTACAAAAGGTTTTAGAGGAAAAGGAGAAGGCGGAGGGGAAGGGGGGGGGGGGGGGGGGGACTAAGGAAGAAGGAAGGAGGGGACTGCTGTAAACCCTTTTAGGACTGCAGTCCCATCTTAAGGGCAAACCACTTACAATTTGAGCGGTTCGTCCCAAAACGGGGAAAGACTGCAGTACTGAAAAGGGTCAAGGTGGTCACGGTTTGACTCATCCCACGGCATGTATGGGTTGTTGCATTTTTTCGGGGCTCAACATTTCTGACTGGTTGGGCTCCTCCTCACGTGACCAATTACCCGGCTAGTAAAAACGACACTTGTATTCCTACTACGGGGGACCATAGTAAATAGGACCAAATGTTGTTAGTAAAAATAGGTAAATATATGGGTTTTGGTGTGTACCATAGGTCCTATTAACCATGGACCTCCGTAATACTACTACTACCGAGGACCATAGTAATTAGGACTCATAATACACCCAAAAACCCACGTACCCTGTATGTGGTCCATTGTTTTTACTGCGCATATTTGGTCGTGAATACTGTGTTCCCCCGTAAACAGTGCACTTGTTGTAGGACCGCGAGTGCACAGAAAGAAATCTTGGCTCTCGGGTTGCGCGAACTCAGTAAAAAACAAGGAGCCCCTCTACGTGGCAGCATTGCTCGGTTGGGGCTGGGATGCGTGGTGCGGTAGAGGTATTAGTATCTGAAGAAACCACCCAACGTGGTCTTCAATACCTACTGTGCGGAGGCGTGCTAAAATAGGGGTATATAGTACTTTTTGTCCAAATATTTTCGGACTTAAGGGGGGCTTCTCACCTGAGGAAACTACCCAACAGCGTTTTCAATACCTACGGAGGCGTGCTACAATAGGGGTATATAGCACCAGGTATATATTACGGGGGGACCATAGTAAATAGGACCTACGGTACACACAAAAACCTATACATTTACCTATTTTTACTAACAACATTTGGTCCTATTTACTACGGCCCCCCGTAATAGCATTCTTTGGCCAACTATTTACGGCACTGATGGGGGCTTCTTAACTGAATTGGCTAACCACGTACCGTACAAAGTCTCGTTTGCCTTTTCTGCACAATTTTTTCGAGACAAAACCCATTAGTAGGTCATGTGGGAGAGATTGCTTCATCTCAAACGTTGAGCGAAAACGAAGTGTATATACACCCTCTTTCTTTGGAAAAAAAAAAAACGCTTTTTTGGGGTCAAGAGATGTTGAGCTCCAAAATTGAGATAGGTGCCCCCAGAAAATTGCAAGGGTGCATCCCTCTACCGAAGCAGGCGTGTTAACCCTTTCAGGACTGCACTCCTGTTTTGGGGACAAACCAGTCAATTTTCAAGTAGTTTGCCCCCAAAACGGAACTGCAGTACTAAAAGGGCCAACAAGTCTGGATTGGGATAGGCGTTACCGTCCGGGGGGGGGGGGGGGGGGGGGGGGGGGGGGGGGTTGCTGTTACTTTTACGACAGTCTCAAGGAATGGCGCCGACGCCGTACAGCCGACGGAAATCGTTCTACACCTCGGACATATTCCATCAGCTTGCGGTGGTACGGCCTCGGCTTACAGCGAAAGAACAAAACTTGATAGACGGCGCCGGTCGACGTGTCATCTTTTTTTCACAATTTTTGAAGAAAGAAAAAGAGAAAACGACACCCCACACCCCCAGAGATCGGAATGGTAAAAAAAAAAAAAAAAAAAAAAAAGTTGCAACCATTGCGATCACATGATGAAACAAGAAAAAATGATCTATTTCTTCTTTTTTTTCATTTCATTTTTTTTCACTTGGGCCTGGTAACCCCCCCCCCCCCTCCCATGTCTAGCGAAAAACAACATCTGTGACGATTCACAAAAAAAATCTCCAAGCGCCCTAGGACATGCTACAGTAAAGAGACCCTCGCACCCATCGCGCCCGCTGGAACAGGCAAGAACGTATTTTGGTTGTCATACCCACCCTTCCCCCCTCTCTCTCTTTCACCTTTTGAGATTTTCGGCCGGGCTGTCGGTAGGGTCGTACGGGCTCTCCGATGGGTCTTGGTCGTCCAGGATGGCCAAAAGCGCCCGGCCGTCCGCCAGAGAATCGGTAAAGTTGGTCACTTCCACGTCGGGGTAGTGCCGGGTACGCTTGGTTATCCACTCCATGATGCTACCAAACACAGACAGGGATAGATGGTGCGAGGGGGGGGGGGGGGGGGGGGGGGCGTACTCATTATCATGCATGGCCGTAGTCGTATGACCATAGATAGACCCTCGCATCCCTACAATGCCGGGACGGAGCACGTCGGGTTTTCACCGACCAGGTAGACATTGCTTGCACCAAGCGCGAATCGAAACGTGAAGTGCTGGGCGAGTCGCATGAAGGGTGAGCTGCATCATACTATTAATAATAACCGCTTAAGAGGCGGATTTTCTTGCATACGGATGACAGCATCAATGCATTGATTTAATTTCTGGTGTGGCCAGTTCCAGAGACAGCAATGGGTTTTACTATGTAACTACCTCGTGGGTGCCTCACCATATACACACTATGTGATACAATCATCCCCCTTGTGCGGAGGGAGGGTTTCCCCGCACAAAAAAATATCTAACTCGACCGCCAGCCGTGGTGACCGCAAAAAAAAAAAAACGGTACCCTGGCCGTCTAGCTCACGTAGTGAGAGGCGTGTTGTACAGCGTCGTGCCAATCGACGCCAACCCAACCTATATAGACCAATATAATATAGGGGGGGGAGGGGGAGATAAAATCGTGAAAAAAAGCAAAAAATGTGAAAACTTGAACATGTGGAAATATGAAATCGGGAAAAAAAGGAGGCTATCATTAGTACCAGAACATTTAAGCTTTGTCCTTAGTCTAAATACTATTATTGGCCAGTTATTAGTATTCAAAATAACGTACAGCATTGGTTCTCTGTGCCAACAAATATATTCTGACGATTAATGGAAAAAACTACCAGGTGGGGGAAAACAAGCCGCTCGTGGCGCCTCAGCGGCGTCCCTACCGATGCGCAAAAAAAATCAACATTTCGCCAATGGACTGGTTCTACCAATTTGATACGGAGAACAGTACACAGCATCGGCTTCACCAGTTAGCATCGGCTTCACCAGTTACCCGTACACACGCGTACACAAACACCTAGGGCATATCGCTTTTTGAGCGTCAGTAAGTAAGCACGCAGCTCACAGAAATAAAAACGAAAACAACCTATAGCTGAAAACACCGGGCTCTTCTCTTTCCTCCTTCCCCTCTCAAACCCGGCACTTGCTCGCGACCTATCTATCGTCCGGCGCTTCCCCAAAAACAAAAATCCACGTACATACTATACTCTGCGAGTCGGCATTAGAACCCCCGCACCCCTGCTTTCCCCATCTTCCTCTTCTTTCTCTTTTCTCTTCCCCTTCTGCACTTATCGATCGATTTCGGTTGTCTTCTTGGGAAATTTTATAGACATGCCACTCTATAGATACATCTTAACCACCACTGACTACTCGTGCGCCAGCGTGTTGGCGACAAACGACACCATTGCCATCCTAGATCGCCCTGGAAGCAAGCCAGAGGTCACACGCCCCTGGCCTTTACCCCATCTCCCTCCCTCTTCTTCACCTCTCCGCCTGGGCTGTCATCTTGACTTATTTATTGCAAGCCAACGATGTACTCCGTTTTCCACGGAGCAAACCGCGCGCCGGCGAAGAAGTATTCTGTTTGGGGGTCTCACGTCGCCCCCCTCCTCTGCTGTGTCTTATTTTCGATCGGCTTGATCTGCTCCGTTATGGTGGTCTGGGGCTAGAGTTCGAACAAATGAACTAATACGGGGGACCATAGTAAATAGGACCTACGGTACATGCCAAAACCTATTATACATACCTATTTTTCTATTAAGGGGGACCGTAGTAAATAGGACCAAATATTGTTACAGTATAATGGTAAAAATAGATAAATATATAGGCTTTTGTGTGCACCGTAGGTCCTATTTACTATGGACCTCCCTAACAGCAGTATTTGGTCCTATTTACTATGGCCCTCCGTGACATGAGTTATCTCGCTCTGTGGGCACGTGTATACTGACGTATGAGTTATCTCAACGCGGGCATGTGTACCTACCGCTCGCGAGACCTACCGTTTCTACGTGAAAACAGAACGAAAATCTGGTACCTGAAACTGCAATCGCACGAAACAGGTTTTACGTGCATGGACTACTGCATGGGTTTTTACTGGCTGCTGTGGTTAAAAGTGATCAGCTATCTCGAAATGCAGTTTCGGTTCCGAGTTTGGTCATGCCCCGTACGGAATATTTTTTGGGTTTTATGAATAGCGAGCACGACCGGAAAACACAGGAGTATAGGTGCAGTTTCAGAGTTGCGCAGGTGTACCAAGTAGACGTATCCATGACTCAAGAGAGAGCATGTGTAGTATGCACACAAGAGTCGTGCCGAAGCAATCAATTTTAGCAGAGCGGATGTGTGTGCGCTTGCTGGTGTCACAGTGCTTTCCTTTTGGGGTAGAGACAAGCGGGCTGCAGCACAACGTCGTGTGTTTTCATACTCACTCTACCATCTCTATAAGCGGGTTGGGTGGGGGTTGAGTGGCGGGTGTTGCGTCAAATGACACGCATTGGTGTAGACCGAAATTAGTGCGGGCTAATTAACTTCCACCTCCGAGGCACACGATACCTAACCAGGAGAACAAACAGAATTGCACGTGTGCTACTGCAAGGCTACGTTAAGCGAGGTACGTGCCTAGGTCTACTCGGGGTAAAATCCCCGGGTATGTACCGTGCCCCAATACCTTACCTGAGTGTTGTTACGGGGGGCCATTGTAATTAGGACCAAACATTGTTAGTAAAAGTAGGTAAATATTTAGGTTTTTATGTATACCATAGGTCCTGTTAACTATGGACCCCCGTAATAGGAACGTTAGGAAGGGACCACGATACCTTACCGAATTTTTAGGTACGATCGGAAACGCCGCTCCAATACTTACCCGGGTATCGGGTATACCCGTCATCGACGAAATACCCGGGTTTAGGCACTAATGGAATGAACGGGGAAGACGGGTAGATCTACAAACATGTATAGTACACACATCAATAATAAATTGGTGTGAACAAAAAATTTCTGCTATAATCAGAGCTCGTATATATCACGAAGCCGCAGCAGTAGGAAAACTCGAAGGGTGCAGATTCCAATTTCGGGGTAAGTGAGTGGGACATGCCGCGAGTATCCAGCACCCGGGTAGGGGCATTTCGTCGCGTTCAGAGCTCTCGTCTAATTGTGCTAGGTTCAAAGGGTGCGGGGCATAAATCTGCGAGTTTTGTTTGGGCCCCAATGGAACAATTTACGGAAGCATAGGGAGTTGCTTTTGGTTGAAATGGAATATCAGAGAGACCGCAGAGGGAGGTTAGCTTTGAACTTGGAAGAGCGATACGACCACTTACCACCCCTCTCCAGTGGGCTCTCTCTGTACATAGCTAGATCTTGGCATCTCTTTTTCGGCCCGTCTGTCTGCAGACACGCCGGTCTCCTACTATGGAGGACCATAGTAAATAGCGCCCTACGGTACACACAAAAACCTACATATTTACCTCTTTTTACGAACAAAATTTGGTCCCATTTACTATGGTCCCCCCGCAATAGTCTGTTGTCTGCCTATTTGTCTGTCTACCATCCTAGGATTATACACGGTAATATACATGCAATATATATACCTGGTACATATCTCCATATACATCGTTAATATACATACCAGGTACACAACAAACACATCTAAATATGTCTGTTTGCCTGCATCTCTGTCTATCTATCTGCCCGATTGCCTCTCTTTCTCAATCTCCCCCGTCTCTGTCCCTCCCCCTCCCTGTCTATAGGCCAGTCTATCCATCTGCAATACCAGGTATACCAGGTATGTCTCGTCTGAATCTACAGCATGTAATACCGTACCAGGTAGATAAACACACCCCTCCCGTGGTGAAAGTTTAGAGCCGATTTTCTGCTAAAGCGTGCCTTGCGCAGCGGCTTTGGAAACTCGAAAAATATTTCACACCTCGGACCGATCATCTACAGATCATCGATTCCCACAGACAGGTCATGATCTAGATCCTTCAAGCCAGATTAGATCTATTCCCGCGCATGCATGATTTGTATGATCTAGCTATGTTGCCAGACGGGAGCCGTATGTATAATCTGCATGATCTACGAAGCACATGTTCCCTGGGTTGGATCTGTGCTATGTAGGCAGATCCTGCACAGCCTCTCACAACGGCAGCTGAGGAACTAGATGATCTATCTGTAGACATATCAGACAGATCATGATCTGCACGATCTGTTCTATGTACGCACATCGATCCTGCACAGCCTCTCACAACGGCAGCTGAGGAACTGGATGATCTATCTGTGCAGATAGATCAGACAGATCACGATCTGCAGATCTGCTCGAGGTGTGAAATGTTTTCCTAGACACTTGCTTCGCTCCATGTTCTTCGCTCTCAACGTTGTAGATAAAACTACTTTCGACACTATTTCCCTGAGGGGGTGCGTTATCTCATACCAATCTGGACGGACGGAAATAAAAAGGAAAGTTTGATATCAATATCAAATGACTAAACGGTGCTTATATTTCCGCCCAGATTGGTACGGTATATGGTACGGTATATGGCTCTCCTCGCTCTCACCGCTGCTTGAGCACGTTCAGCCCGTCACCCGCGTCTCCCAGGTCCTTGGCCATGAAGAACACGATGAGGGACCAAATCATGCCCAAGGTGAGCGTAACATTTCCGTCCACGATGTCCGTGGGCCCAATCCCCACGAGCTTAACTGTGCTGCTCAAGTACCTGACCAAAAGCGCGCGACGAGAGCGAAAACAGCCAAAAACAGCCAAGTTGGGGGCGTCGGGGGCGGTGTTGGTGAGAAGAGGGGGGAGGGGCGGCAGCACATCTCTCTCGCCCAAGACCGCCAGATACTGGCCGACGCTGATAATCTGCACGTGTACCTTTGGTTTTACAAGGATACCGACCGTTGGGCAGCGCGTGATGAGCGAGCATAGCTGAAATAACGAGTTGGGGCGGCGGGGGTGGTGTTGGTGAGGGAGGGAGATTCTCACCTCGCCCAGGCCGCCAGATACTAGTCGGCGTGGACGATATTTATGCCGTTTTTGTTCCACGAGGATGCCGGCCGTTAGGACGGTGGATTGTTTGTTGTTTGTTGTTGTTGTTGTTGTTGTTGTTGTTGTCTTCACATTAAATAGTGCTTTCTACCCAGCTTGATCAGTACACTCAATGTCCGTCCTGATTCCTTATCCTAGAGAGATACTGATTCCGTGGTCACAGACTGTGAGACAGAGAAAGACAAAAAACAAAAAATAATCGCAAAAATTCATGGGTCAAGCAAGTGAAGTACTACCGGGTACGAGAACACAACAACAGAAGCAAGACCAGTGAACAAGGACAATTAAGATAATAAAACGAAAATAACTTACGAAATGAAACAGAATACAATGACGCAAGGAGATCAGAACGACTGCTTATTACGGGGGTCCATAGTTAATAGGACCTATGGTATACATAAAAAACCTATATATTTACCTATTTTTACTAACAACATTTGGTCCTATTAACCATGGTCCCCCCGTAATAGACGGAAACCGTACGTACTCAGGAAGGACAGATAGCTGCTGCGGGTTGGTGACCAAAACTAAAACAAAACTAAAACCATGCCCACTCCTCCTCCACTCCTTTAACAGAATAAGGATAACTCTACAGTAGTTCCCGTCCCCCCTGCAACTCCTCTAGTTGCCCGTCTACCTCGACCGCGCCCCCCCCCCTCCCCCACCGTGCGTTATTTTCTATCCTCACTTCCACACGATGCTCATGTTGGCGATTTTTTCTTTATCTTGATCCTTTCCGGCTTGACCTTGCCCAGCACCGCCAAGCTTTGCTTTGACAGCACCTCCAGCAGCCTGTACAGCACGGTCCCATCCTGCATTTATGTATTTATACGCGCAGAGACGTGAACAGCAGTTACCGCTACGAACAAAAAAAATACCGCTATGTACGTACGAGAAGGAGGTATGTACCGTTGTATAGAGAAAAACACGAGGTACCGCTACGAGAAGGAGTTACCGAGTAGAAGTTACCTATACGAGCAGGACATCGCTGTTACGAGCGGCGGCAGCGGCGGCGGTATCGGCGGCGTAGGCGTTAACAGCAGAACGATGAGCCGGGTGGCAGCGTGCGGCACAACACCCACCCCAAACACTACCCCCACAGTAGCAGTACAACAAGAAACAGCACCCTTCAACAAGTACGAGTTCAAGCGACGGTACCTGAAGGTCGACGAAAAGGTCGATCACAGAGAGCCGTTTCATCGCCTGCCACCTTCGGAGACGTGGCCCGATCGGGGTCGCGAACAGATAAGGAGGGGTGACAAGGAGGGGGACGAAATGACGGGCGAAACGCATGGGTCAAGGCAGAGGGGTCAAAACCGCGAACAACGAGGAGGCGTAAGAGGGAGGGGACAAAATGAAAGGCAAAAACTGCATGAGTCATGGGGGCAGAGGGGACGAAGCCACGAACACTAAGTAGGCGTAAGAGGGAGGGGACGAAACGACGGACAAACGGACATGTAAAAGGCTGAGGGGGGGGCAAAAAACACCAACACTCGAGTAAGGAGTCGTAAGAGGGACGAGACGAACTGACGGACAAATAATCGCCAAATGCCGAGCGACTAAACCACCAACACCAAGGAGACACAGCGGGGGGCGGGGCGGGTAGGGGCGGGTGACGAAAAGACTGGACAAAATACATGGGTCACAGGCAGAGGGGAGAAACCGCGCACACTGAGGAGGCATAAGAGGGAGGGGAGGCTATGACGGACAAAAGTACGGGTCAGAGGCAGAGGGGACAAAACCACGAACACCCAGTGAGGCGTAAGAGGGAGGGGACAAAACGACGGACAACTAGGCGTCAAACGCAGAGCGGCGAGGCGAAACCACAAACACTAAGGAGGCGCAACGGCTGCGGGGGGTGGAGGTTACGGAAACACAGACGAAACGCATGGGTCAGGGGGCAGATGGGGGGGGGGGGGACAAAGCCACCGAGGATGACGAGGCGTAAGAGGGAGGGGACAAAACGACGGACAAAATATACGCGTCATAGACAGAGGGGACGAAACGGCGAACAATACGGAGGCATAGAGGGAGGGGATAATATGACGGACGAAAAATATGGGCCAAAGCAAAGGGGGAAACACCAAGAGCAGCTAGGAGGGTAAGAGGGAAGGAACGAAACGCAGGCCAAAACATACGCGGCATCAAGGAGGCTCCCGGGGCACAGGAGACAAAGAAGGAGGCATTACACAAGCAGGGGGACGAAACCACGAATCAAAACGGGGGCGAAATTGGCAGGGGATGACCCCCCACACACACATCCTCTGGCTTACGGTCAAAGATGCCAGGAAGTCCAGCTGTTGGGTTTCGTCAAGGTTTCTGTTGGCAACATTGTACTGGGTTTTATATTACGGAGGCCTGTCAGTCAAGGGAGTTTTAAACCGCGGTCTCCTATTACGGGGGTTAACTACAATGACGCTACGGACCCAAAAAATGCATTGAACCCCTACGTTTATTAAACATACTTGGTTCTGGTTCCTATGCTCGCCCTTTAATAGCATACCTGGCACTACAGTAAGCATTTCCTCACCGTTTCGGTTACAGACGCGGGCCCACGACGAGGGACAGCACACTGGGACAAGACCACAGTACGTAGGGTGTTTACGATAATGCCATTCGTTTGGCTTGAAATATACAGTCGTTATATATATATATA
>JASSKH010000025.1:8101071-8298139 GCA_031763025.1 Macrocystis pyrifera
CCCCCCCCCCCCCCCCCCCCCCCCCCCCCCCCCCCCCATCCCCCGCCTTCCCCCTAGATGGCTCCCGAGGACAAGGAGAAGACCGCTATGAAGGTCATCGTAGCGGGAGAGATTGAGAAGGTGGTGGGCATTCACGTCATCGGCATGGGCGCGGACGAGATGATGCAGGGCTTTGGCGTCGCCATGAAGGTGGGAGGCGGGAGGGAGTGGGGCGGGGTGGGGTGGGATGGGTACCGGATTTTCCCTACAAGGGGAGTGGGACAGGGTAGGGTGGGTGGAGTGGAGTGGGTGGGTACGTGATCCTAGGGGTTAGGGGGGGGAAGCGGAGGGGGGGTAGGAGGGGGGGGTTGTGCTCGATGTTATGCATGGCCGTAGTCGTGTGACATGAACCGGGAGGGGGAGGGGGAGGGGGGGCGTGTTGGGTGTTAGGTGTTGGGTGGGGTGGGATTGGGTGGATTGGGGGCGGCAGGCACTTTTTTGTATCAGAGCTCTTCCTGTGTCACGATCCGACGCGCGAAATCGCACGGGTCGGGCCGGGTCGCGTCTGGTCGGGTCGGGAGTCAGGAGGTTTCCACACTCTCATGGATCGGGTCGGGCCACCCTTACTCGACCCGACCCGACCCGGCCTGACCCGTGGGAAATGACCCGACCCGCCAATAACAGCCCTGTGTTTCTTTTTTTCAACTTTGAAGTTTGTCCACCCCCCCCCCCCCCCCCCCCCCCCCCCCCCCCCATAAGGAAAAAAACGAGGAAATCGGACGGACTCTAGTCGGAATGGGTTCGGCCATGCTCGGGATTTGGAGTAAAGTTGGGTGGGTAGGTAGGTAGGTACGGAATTGTAGTGGGGGGGGGGGGGGGGGGGGGGGGGAGAGAGGTACGAGGGGATACATTGGGGAGCGGGGGGGGGGGGGGGGGGGGTAGGGGGAAAAGCCGGTATACAACATTTGGGCGAAAACCAGGGAGGACAAAAATCCGTTTCCTCCGCCTTTTTAGGGTGGATACCACGTGGGAGGCGTGTTTGGGAGTAAGGTAGGGCGTTTTTTGTTATGTTCTGTTCTGTTCTGTTGGTTTGTTTTTTGTGTTTTGTTTGTTTTTGTGTGTCCGATTCTGGTACCCAGTGGTTTGCACCCAAAATAGAGGATGCAGCGGCGATTGAAATGGGACTGAGCGAGCTGTGCTAGGGTCCGTCCGTCAGTCTGCTTTTGTTTCGGCCGGCCAGTCCAGTTGCACGTTAAGACATATCGCAGTCGAGGCCGCCGAAGCAAGCGTTCACTGTTGACTCCTCCTGTTGTCGCGGGTTTAGCGCGAACAGATGAACGCCCCTGCACGTTTGTTGTGTGTTGGCCCGAATAACGCGCACGAGCACTGGTCTCTGGTAAAAGGCGTGTACAGGGGTGCAAGTCAGGCTCTTGAAGCTTGCTTTTTTGTTTGCATACGAAACATGCTCTCTACGCCAAGAATCTCGTCGCAACAAGGCGGAGCCTACTTTTTTTTTTGGTCACACTTTTCTCGAGCCCCGCCCTCTCTACTGCGTCCATCTGAGCCACCCACGCCTTCCTCTCCCTCCCTCCCTCTCTCCCTCGCTCTCGCTCTCTCTCTCTCTCTCTCACTTTCTCTCTGTCCACCTGTTTGTCTGTCTCCCCCCCCCCCCCACGCCCTCTCTCTCGCTATCTCTCTTGCCCTCTCTCCTTCCGTCCGTCCCCCCCCCCCCCCCCCCCCCCCCCCCCCCCCCCCCCCCCCCCCCCCCCCCCCCCCCCCCCCCCCCCCCCCGGCCCCCGCCGTGTTAACAATATTTTTGTTGATATTGTTACTACTTTGTATAGATGGGCTGCACAAAGGCCGACCTGGATGCGTGCGTGGCCATCCACCCCACCGCATCGGAGGAGCTAGTCACCCTAGCACCATGGGGCCTAGAAAACGGCACGAAAAAAGCCTCTTTGTAAACCCCATCTAGACCCGAGTACAGCCTCTGTTGCCGCTCACGACCCCACTCTACCCCTACTCTTAGTCCAAGTATTTTGTACCAAAATATGCGGATGAAGATGTATAGGGGAGGGGTTAAGGACCTGCTGGCCCTTGGCGGATTTGTTTTCGGCGCTGGTTCTTGGCAAGAAGGAAGCCGGTGGGGGGGAGGGAGAGGGGGGGGGTGGTGTACTCAATGTCGTGCATGGCGGTAGTCGTATGGCCATAGACCCTTGCATCTGTGGGAGGGGGGGGGTGTACTCGATCGCACCTGGGAGGGGAGGGGAGGGGGGGGGTGTGTAATCATCATTATGCATGGCCGTAGCCGTATGACCATAGACTGGGGGGCGGGGGGGGGGGGGGGGGGGGGGTTCTGGTGTATTTATTTCAGTGAGTACAGCATCGCCAGAGCTGAGTATCGCCCTGTTTTGTACCTTTTTAAGCAAGGTGATTTCCATGTGATGATTGTGTCGCTAAAACTTTCCTGTTATATGGTTCTGCTGCGTCTCGGCGGGGGGTTTATTAGTGGTTCTTGAGGCATCGAGGGAGGCCGGAGGGGGGGGGGACGGGGGATGTTTGCCCCGACTGCCGACTCGCTGTGGATCTTGTTGGGCTGGTTTTCTTCGTGGTTCTTGAGGCGTGAAGGCCAGGGACGGGGGGCGGGTTTGGATTTGAAAAGAAGGGTTTCAAAATATTTTTCGTTTTATGGGTCTGTCATCGTGGCTGTTTCACCAGTGTAATATGAACCCCAGCTTAACCTGTATCTTGGCTGGGTGGTTTTCTTAGTGATTCTTGCGGCGTGGGAGGCCGGAGAGGTGAAAGGACGTTATCGACATTTTTTTTTCTTCCGGTGTGTCTGTCGCCCAAACGTGTACCTCCTGGGCCTGGCCCTACAGTATCTAAGCCTTGACCCGATTCGTGGGCATAGGTTTTGGCGCATACGTTGGCTGTAAGTTTAAGCAATAGTCTTGAAAGCTGGAGGTGGTGCATGCAATTTTTGTTTTGCGCACAGGGGGTGGCATGTGCCTACACGCGAAATCTAACATAGGGTGCCTGACCCACCTCTAGCGTGGGGGCGTTGGGTAGGTTGACAGGCCGGATAGGAGGCCTACCGGGAGTTGGAAGCATCATATTCGGTTTTGACGTATACTAGATACAGTAGTGGTTCGTCTATAGTGCCTGACCCTATAACCCTCTTGTGCCGGTTGCCCGCTTTCGTGCTTGTGGAACCGCTTGGCACCGATGGGATTTTTACCAGCGTGGTATGTGTGCGGGGTAATTATTGCCGGTTGGCCGCTATAGTATAGTGCCGGTATTGTTGCCCGGCCTATGCAGGTACTACGCAGAAGGGGTCCCTCTATAGTGCCTAACCCTATAACCCTCTATGTCGGTTGCCCGATTTAGTGCCTGTAGGATCGCTTGGCACGGATGGGGTTCACCAGAGCGATAGTTAGAGTGCGGGGTAATTAGTGCCGGTTGGTTGCCGCTATCATAGTGTCGGTATTGTTGCCTGGCCAATATATACCGGCACGCTACAGAAGAGAAACCGGCACTATGTACCACGAGTTGGTTAGTTGTGGGAAACGGGGGCAACTCTATGCTGTAGTCGAGTCCATACCCGCTGTTCATTTTGCACGCTGGTTTCATTTCGTTTGTTTTGCGCCGTCTTTTTCTCGTGTTTTTAGGTGAGAGATGAAAGCGTCGTTGCTTCCCGGCTGATTTTTGTTTTTTGCTCCTCGTTTTTCGGATCTTCCTAGGGCTCCAGCACTTATTTTGTGACCGCGGAGTCCTCAACTCGAGAGTAAAAAAAAAACGTGAGAACAACAGCAACATCAAGATTCAGCAGTTCGAAAGACCTGTGTCCACCCCATACATCGTCAGGATGGTCTATATACACGCACGCCTGGTCAGCGCATGGGGCATACCAGGATAAAAAACAAAGCGCGCGTGTGCGATTAGTTTTTTTATGGAGAACTGGCAAAAAATAGTCTGGTGGCATCGTTTCATACCTTGGACAGACAGATCATGTACAGATCATCCGCAGATAATTTCCAGTTGATGATCTAGATATTTGGAGGCAGATTGATCATCTGCCCCGATTTTGTACGATCTATTGCAGCTCTCATGTTGCCGGCTGGGAGCCGCGTATGTCCTTCACGATCTGTCTACCGCATGTTTTCCTGGGCTGGATCTGTACTATGCAGATAGTGCACGACCTCTCAGACAACAGCAACTGATGGTCTAGATGAGCTAGATCGTGACCAACAAGTAGATGAGCTAGATCATGACCCACAGCAGTAGAGGTGCGTTTACTCTTTTGCGCAGGCGCACCCTACGAGAACAACCTTAAAAAAAAAAAACTTCCCACAACAAAACAGAATAAAATGCGAAACAGAAGTGGAGCACGGCGGGCATGATAATATAACCTTGTGGCATATCCCGGTGGAAAAATGGGCATATCCTGCTGTGGCATAGGTGGCGTTGTTGTGTTGGACCATGCACACCGGGAAAACGAGGCACACAAGAAGAAAATAGATGGGTCAGAGGACCTACAGGAGTCTGGACCTAGCTGCTACTAATAGAAGGTTTCTTGGGAGTTCTTGAGAGACACGGACCGGGTGGGTGTAGGCGGGGGTTGGGGAGGGGGGGGGGGGGGGGGGGGGGGGGGGGGGCGTTCCTGGTGTCGTGTTTACCATCGGGCATCGGTGTGTCGCCCGAATACCGTGCTGCCTTGATCCGGAAGTTGGCGGTGGATTTCCTATTTTTTCTTGAGGCGGGGAGGCCGGGGAGGGGGGGTGCTGAGGAGGCGTGATTATGGTGTTTTCTTTTCCGTGGTGTGTCACCTGCATGCTGCCTTTTTTTTCCAAGTATTGGCAATGGTTTGGACAGTGGTTGTTGAGGCGTGGAGGCCTAGCAGGGGGAGGGGGGGGGAAAGGGGATGGAGGGCAGGAGGGGGAACTCGGAGAGACGATTTTTTCGTACCATTTTCTTTCTCCGGCTGTCTTGCTTGTATGGGGGTGTCTACTAGATACCAGGTAGCGCCTAGAATTGATTTTGGCCGCGGCGGAGGAGGGGCGGTTATTGGTGTTCTTGGTGTTGCATGCTGATTTTCTAGGGAGTGGGACAGGAAAAGGGACGGCGGGGGGGGGGGGGGGGGGTGTACTCATTATCATGCATGTGGCCGTAGTCGTACGACCGTAGACCCTCGCATCCCTACAATACCGGGGGCTGTTTTGACCGTTTTGCGTCCTTCGGTGGGCTTGTTTGTGTCTACTGCGCGCTTCAGCGGCAACAGCAAGCAGTGCGTCATCTGGATGGGGTCAAGGGGGAGATACGAGAGGAGGCACAGCAGTGAGTGTGGTTGAGATGACGGGGGGGAGGGGGAGTGGAGGGGCTTCGGTATATACAAATATTGAGTACAACTAGTTCGCAAGAAAATCGAATACTGCTGCATGTACTCGTATCGGCAACACGGTGGGAAAGTCAGAAGCACCGGGGAGAAAGAGAGAGCGCGCGCGCGGGGGGGGGTGTACTCGATATCATGCGTGGCCGTAGTCGTATGAGAAGAGGGGGGAAGGGGGGGCGCAGCGTGAAACAACAAGCTGAGCCGCGGTTGGTGTTTTGTTTAGATGTGCCACGGAAACTATGTCACGCACCAACCGTTTGTTGGGGTGGGCGTCACAGCGGCAACCATACGTAATTTTGATTCGTCAAACGACGGACCATTCATTATTGGATGGGAGGTCACACAAGCCCTTCATACTGTAGTTAAGTTGATATCGACAAGACCAGCGAGAACTTTCGTGCGTTGTCAACCATTGGACCGTCTAATACGAGCAAGCAGCGCGAGCGCCCCAGCGCAGCATCAAGGGCAGGGCAGGAGGATGGTTTGCTCTATTTACGGGGGACCATAGTAAACAGGACCAAATACTGTCAGCAAGGATAGGTAATATATATTAGGTTTTTGTGTGTACCGTAGGTCCTGTTTACTATGATTCCCCGTACTAGTGCCGTACGAATCCTTGTGTTTGTGTCTCGCACACCAATCGGTATCACCCCCCGAACACGCAGTGCGGCCGTGGCTGTAATCGTCGTTTTTTGTCCACGAGGGCAACTGCCATTGGATCTTAGCTGCTGTTATGATACTGCTTTGTTTGAGGTTGAAAGCCCGGTAATTACCTGGGTTCAGACACTGGGAACGTATTGTAGTACTTGGAAGGCGTATCTTAGATGGAAAACCAGGGGTTGTCCAGAGACGCACGAGCTTTGTCTCAGTATCCGCGTGCACGAAAGGAATAAAACTGCTCTTCTTCTATCGCTAAGCAAGCAACACACGTGAGTACCAACGAGTACCGACTTAAAAGGCAGACCTGTCCAGGGATGCAAAGTGTCCCGCAAGCTTGATATTAACACTGCGGTGTAATAATCGGGGTATAACACCCTTGCGGAGAACTATATACACTATAATTGGATGTTAGCTGCGGTACAATAGCGATATACGACACTTTGCGGAGAACTACGTAGATATACACGTTATCACCCAAAAACCGATGTTTCGATAAAGTGAATGTAAGCTATGATGGTAAAAAGCCCCGATACACAATCAAAGGGGCTTGCAAAAAATATTCTGCAATACATACATACCGTCCATCGTTCCAGATTGTTATTGCCCTCAATGAAATGCATTCGAGCGCTGTTCTCAGTTTGCTTGTCTCTTTTTTTGTGAAGTCGCAGGTGGAGTTGTTGAGAGTGACGGGAGAGGCCAGTCGGGACCAGCACAGACGGAATCCCAGAGTGCTGTGTTTGGCTCAGGCAGAGCGTCTACTTGTTGACTATCGGTACGACGGCACGAGCACCCGCACCAGTACCACAGCAAGGGGATCGATATCATTGGAGGTGTAATTGGGGTTGCAGGGCTAAATACAAGACTGTTGGCCAATGAAAAACGAAGCATGAACGGGGAGAGATCTCCAACAATCAGTCAGAAAGCTGACGACGCTCTCTTGGCCAAAGCAAAACATGTCGGTTGTTTATTACAACAAGTAAACGACAAGTTGACAAGAGATCTCTTACCGCGAAATAGTTGTTGGCGAAATGAGAACTGAGGTGGATGCATGCTCTAGGGGGCAAGAGCTGGCCGCCGGCGTCCTACGGTATCCTCCCAAACCTGAAAAAAGCCGATTTTTTGTTGTGTGTTGTTACACATTCGACAGATTGACGTATATTTTCAACTGCCGGATTATTATTTTTGCGAGTACCGAAACATAGGATGAGGATAGCAAAATACAAATAAAGGCGAAAAAGTAGTAGAAAGTAATCAACTAACTGCTGTAAAAGACCTACGATAGTATGCAATTTTGGGTCATTATTTTAGCGAGTACCGAAACATACGACGAGGATCGCAAAATACAAATAAAGGCGAAAAATAGAAAGTGATCAACTAACTGCTGTTGTTGTAAAGGACCTACGAGTTCGTATGCTTTTTTTTTAGGAGTAGTAGTTTTCAGGCTCTACTGCTGCTATAGTGTGCGAATGACGACGCTTTGTTGGCCAATGAAAAACATTTTGTGGGTTGTTACACATTCGACAGATTGACATGTAGTTTCAACTGGCGGGTTATTATATGCGAGTACCGAAACATACGATGACGATCGCAAACAAATAAAGGCGAAAAGTAGAAAGTAGTCACTGCTGCCGGCAGCGTCCTACGGTATCCCCCCAAGCCTGAAAAAAAGCCCATTTTTTGCCTTTCGCTGCTGTAAAAGACCTGCGATAGCATGCTTTTTTTTTGCAACTCGAGACACAACTGTCAGTAGTACTCGTAGATAATTTTGCTGCGGCACAAAAAGTAACCCACTCCTGTTGTTGTATTGTAAAATACCTGCTATAGTATGCGAATGGAAACGCGAAGTACACCGAAAAAGTATTATTTCAGCTCGTGCCACGATACACGATAGACGCTCGATCTCGACAGAGACTCATCCCACGGACAACCCGCGCGGTGGCGGGCAAGATCAACTAGTATTGATGACGGGCTAGAAGGAATGAGGTGGATACATGCTCTAGGGGGCAAGCGCTTGCCGTCATGTTGCTTGCATACAGCACTCTGCAGTACAGCAGCACTCGTCGATCATTTTGCTGTGGCACAAAAAAGTAACCCACTCCTGTTGTACTGCTGTCAAAGACCTGCTATATCATGCGAATAGAAACACAAAGTACACCAAAAAAGTATTATTTCAGCTCGTGCGACGATACACGATAGACGCTCGATCTCGACAGAGACTCAGCCCACGGGCAACCCGCGCGGTGGCGGGCAAGATCAACTAGCATAGATGACGGGCTCGAAGAAATGAGGTGGATGCATGCTCTATAGGGGGCAAGAGCCTGCCGGCGGCGTGCAACGGTATCCTCCGAAACCTGAAAAGAAGCCCATTTTTTGCCATTCGACACGTTTGTTGTACTGCTGTAAAAGACCTGCTCGTGCGACGATAGACGATAGACGTTTGTTACAGTAACTGTAAAAGACCGCTCGATCTCGACAGAGACTCAGCCCACGGGCAACCCGCTCGGTGGCGGGAAAGATCAACTAGTGTAGATGACGGGCTCGAAGAAATGAGGTGGATGCATGCACTATTAATAGAAGGCAAGAGCTTGCCGGCGGCGTCCAACGGTATCCTCCGAAACCTGAAAAGAAGCCCATTTTTTGCCATTCGACACGTTTGTTGTACTGCTGTAAAAGACCTGCTCGTGCGACGATAGACGATAGACGTTTGTTGTATAGGAACTGTAAAAGACCGCTCGATCTCGACAGAGACTCAGTCCACGGGCAACCCGCTCGGTGCCGGGAAAGATCAACTAGCACAGATGACGGGCTCGAAGAATGAGGTGGATGCATGCTCTAGGGGGCAAGAGCTTGCCAGCGGCGTACGACGGTATCCTCCGAAACCTGAAAAGAAGCCCATTTTTTGCCATTCGAGGCGGATGCAGCAGTAGTAGTACTCGTAGCTTATGTTTTTTATCTATTTCGTGCACACCAGCGGCCAATGCGCTGCACTGAGCGCGGGACCCAAGCGTCTGAGCCAACTCTTACTCTTGTATTCATCGCCATCCTTGCACAACAAGACAACACTACAACAGTAGGAGGCACCTGGTCTGGTGTATAGACGTCTCCTCAACTCGGTATGGGCGTCTGAGCCAACTCTTATATTCATCGCCACCCTTGCACAACAAGACGGCACTCCAGCAGTAGCAGCATCTGGTCTGGTGTATAGACGTCTCCCCAACTCGGTATGGGATACGGGATATGTTGGATGTATGGTATATGGGAATATGGGATATGGGATATGTTGGTGGTATGGTATATGGGAATATGGGATATGTTGGTGGTATGGTGTATGGAAATATGGGACAACCACCGTATGTGGTATGGTATGTGTTGACGGTATGGTATGGGAAAAACACAGTATATGGTATGGTACGTTTGCGGTATGGTACCATGGTACGATGTCGTGGATGTATTATATGGTTAAATTTGCCTGGTAGTATGGTATGTTTCAGTATATAAGGTCCGTAAGGGTCGAAAACGTCGTACGAATATCATCTATAACGAGCTTATATATCGGCCATTGGAAAGTGTTCGAAAATATAAGCCTTGCGGACAGACAGACAGACAGACAGATTTGCATTTACCAAAACAGAGACTCAGTTCTACAAACTGAGAATTTGCAAGGGTGTTCGAAAGCTGAAAAGAGGACACCGCAATTTCGGGCACTTCCTCCCGTTGGTTTTGTGCGAGAACAGTCTTGCTGTCGTTCGGGATCCATCGGTGGCCTTGGAAGCTCGCCCCTAACAGCAGCAAGTGTCGGTGCGAGCTTTTATCGACGAAAAAAACACAAAGTATTAGGAAGCAGCCAGGGGTCCCCCTCTCCCCTCCCAGATGGCCATCTATGTTGCAAACATATCGGATGTAAAGTTAGAGCGTAGCTCCTCCGTCAATGACGAATGCTCGGGGGGCTCATGAGTGCAATCCCTGATTATTGCAACCCTTGATTGCGACCCCCACAGCAGTATATCACGGCGGCCCCTCCATCAGCAGAGTGTGGATATTCTTAGTGGAATCAATATTGTTTTGGTTTCCTGTGGTCTGTTTCTTACTGATATTGCCCTCGAAGAAATGCTTTCGAGCGCCGTTCTCAGTTTGCCTTTTTTTTTGTGAAGTCGCAGTTGAGTTGGTGAGAGTGGCGAGAGAGGCCACAGTCGGCATCGTGATCCCGAACGAGCAGTTAGTTCCGCAACAACCGGATTTTTTCCGACGTATTTTGTAGACAGGCACATTCTCCCTACGAGTACTCTCGTAGAGTTGGGTTTCGTTAGGTAGAACTCACTAAAAACAAAGTCGTTACGACAGGTGCCACCACTACTACTATAGTATACTACTACTACTACTACTACTACTACTACTACTACTACTACTACTGCTGCTGCTGCTGCTGCTTTACCGATGACTACAGCAGATCTTCTCCTGCTTCTCCGTCCCCTCTCAGTAGTAACAGGATGGGCCTGACTACGCCACCTGCAGCATGTCTTGGGACACGGCCGGCACGTTGCTGCTGTGGATAGGCACAGTCTACCTACGAGTACTCGTTAGTAGGTAGAACTCAAAAAACAAAACCGTTTGGTGTTTTTCGGTTCTGTTTGGCCCAGCCATTTGTGCATACACACGTTGTCGCATCTACTGTTGTAGCTCGACCGACTCGCGCTTCGCGGTCGCGCGCCTCATCGTACTATTATTTGGTAGCAAGCTTCTTGGCATTTTGTTTTCATGCGTTTCGTCTCCCCGAATTCGGGAAATAAAGAATTACCTCTCCTCTTTACCCTGGTATTATTTTTACATCAAAATAGTTACGTACGATATTACTATATCATACTCGCTCGTTCAACATAATAATACGGCTACACGTCAGTGGAGCCTTCTCTGTCTCGTCTTTTGACAGTAGTTCCGCAAACCTCAGCTGTGAGTTCGATCGATTGAGTTTCGTCTCCCCGAATTCGGAAAATAAATGATTACCTCTATTTCCAGTACGATTTTTGTTTCGTCCCAGGAGGTCCCACCAAAGTCCCATCGCCCCAGCGTGTACGTATATGTATCAAGGTACCAGGTATTCGTTACTCGTATATACGTACCAGGTACGTACGAAGTACGAGCTTATTTATTCCTTTGAAAAAGAGTGCAATCAGAAGACAAGGGGGAAGGGGGGAGAGGGCACTCGCTCGCATATAGCATATACAATACACATGATCGATATCGGAAGTAATAAGCAAGCGTGAAACATGCTGTACTGCACAATATTCATATCAATACCATACGCCTACGGACTGCCTATCGACAATCGAACCCGAATTACTACTGCGCGTAGAGCTGGATTATTGGCACGAGTACAGCTGTAGTACACAGCTTACTGCATAATAATGTACAGGAGTAGTTTCTCTGTGCCGTAGTTTTGTGAAAGCAGAACTTGTACCTATCTAGGATTGAAGAATGGCACGGACACTGTTTGTGCTGGATGTCGACAGGTAGAAAGAACGGTTAAATGTGAAGAACACACACACAGTTCACAGACGACAACATCATGTCTGCTGGTCTCTGCGGCCTTCAGTCTCGAGTTTCGAATCTTGAGCAGCAGCAGTGTACGGCGGTAGCAAATGTCTGCGATCTTTCTCCTCATGATGAGCTAACGAGTATCTTTCGGGATTCTGCGTTCTCCGTTGTTTTTTTTATTGTTGCACATCCTGACCCGGCAAAAAACGCACAGCACACCGCACAGCTCTGCAGCAGCATGCAACAGGAGCAGCAGCAAAAACGCACAGCACGCCGCACAGCTCTGCAGCAGCATGCAACAGGAGCAGCCGCACAGCTCTGCAGCAACATCGCTTATGTAGCTCCGCCACACAATCCGAACCTTCAACCCAAGTATAACCCGCCTCTCGGTGGCACACAAACATGAACGGGGATAAGAGATCTCCAACAAGCGGTCAGAGAGCTGATGACTCTCTGTTGGCCAATGAAAAGCATGTCGGTTGAGATAAACGACAGACTGACTAGAGATCTCTGTACAGCGAAATATTGGAGATCCCCAACAAGCAGTTCCGTGCAACGACAGTCCGATGTATTTTCAACAGCGGGGTTATTATTTTTGTACCGAAGTATGCGATGAAGATTGCAAAATGAAGAAAACATTACACAGTGACTAAGGAGGCACACAAAAATGAACGGGGATAAGAGATCCCTAACAAGTGGTCAGAGAGCTGACGACGCTCTGTTGGCCAATGAAAAACATGTCGTCGGTTGTTTACTACAATGTATTAGACGACAGATTGACAAGAGACCGCTGTACCGCGAAATAGTAGAGATCCCTCAAGGAATGCTCTTCTCGTGTTGGAAAAGCAGTATGGTATCTATACTCGTTCCTGCTCGGTCGCCCTGAAGGCATATGCTCTTGTGCATTTGACGCTCTATCTATCCTCATTCCTGCTCTGTCGCCCTGAAGGCACACGCTGCTCTTATGCTCTTGGCGTATTTTCAACAGCGGGGTTATTAGAGTTGGTTCAGCAGCATACCTACTCGTTCCTGCTCTGTCGCCCTGAAGGCATATGCTCTTCTTGTGCACTTGACGCTCTGCCATCGCTCGTCATATAAGAGATCCCCAACAAGCGTTTTGGTACAGCAGTATGATATCTAAGGAGCGATAGCATGCTCTTGTGCACTTGTTGTTGCTCCTGTTGTTCTTCGGGGCGATCGTCGCAAGCGCTTTGCGGACCCATTTGGTCCTGCTGCTGCTGTTGCAGACGTGACTGCTGGCTGCTGTTGCCGTTGCGGCTGCTGCTGCTCCCTGGTGCCATGGCTCTCCCTTTGCACTTCACCTCCTCACATATCACCTCATCACCTTGCACCTTCACCTCACTGATCACCTTGCACCTTCAATATATGCTCTTCTTGTGGTCCTGCGTGTCTGCTGGAGCTGCTGTTGCCGTTGCGGCTGCTGCTGCTCCCTGGTGCCATCGCTCTCCCTTTGCACCTTCACCTCCTCATATATCACCTATCACATTGCACCTTAAACGTATGCTCTTGTTGTGTACTTGATATGATATCGTATGTTGGTATATGGTACCTGGTATGATGGTGCTACGGTTTAATATATTACATGGAAAAAAAAGCGGTAAGGGATATGGGATATGTTGGTGGTATGGTATATGGGAAAAACACTGTATGTGGTATTATGGTAAGTTGGCGGTATGGTACGGGAAAAACACAGTATGTGGTATGGTACGTTGGCGGTATGGTACGATGTTCCGGGGGTCGTGAATATATTATGTGGCTAAATTTTCCTGTTGGTATGATATGTTTCAGTATATAAGGTCCGTAAGTGTCGAATACGTCGTACGAACATCATCTGTAACGACCTTATATATCGACCATTGGAAAGTGTTCGAAAATATATGCCATGCGGACAGACAGACAGAGAGGCAGACAGACAGACAGACAGACAGACAAGTTTGCAATTACCGCAGCTGAGACTCAGTTTTACAAACTGAGAATATACCTCGTAATATAAACGATCCCAAACCCATGGAAACTTTCCCCCTTCGAATTCCAACTCAAGAACAATTGGCAACAGACGGTGCGCAGGTTCGGCGCCGCACAGTTCCCAACACTTTTTTTTTAACACGACAGGCCGGAAAGGGCAAAACAGGAGGCCGCGAAGGAAATGGTACAGCAACAGCAACAGAAGGGGCACTACTAGATACTGCTGTGTACTACAGTAGTATCCGAAAAGCCCCGTCAACGCGACAAAAAGCCAGGACATAGAAGCATTATCACGGTGACACGATGTACATACTCGTAACAATGATGACTATCTTCTTTGCGCGGGATTCGGGACCATTATCCCGTGGTCCCGTGATCGGTGTGTTGTGCCGGACTTAGTTTTACAGCGGCACAGCAGCAGCAGCAGCGGTCTTGCATGCTAGGCAGTAGCGATAGCGCCACATCACAGCAGCAGGAAAGCTGTCTCGCATGCTGGACAGCAGCGGAAGCATGCTCAAACAAATCAAATGACAGGTCATGCAGCCAATCAAAATACCTGGTACTCGAAAAGCCAAGCCAACGCGACAAAAACCAGGATTGTTTGCAAGTACCAAATTGTACTCGAAAAGGTCTCGCCCGAGTATGATCCATTACTCCAAGCAGTTCCATATCTTCAAGAGTGTCATCGGGTGCTCAAGTCAGATGCAGGATTGCTAGCATCATCATCGTCATGCATGTACTCGGAACGAATTTAATGTACTGTAGAAATGTTGGTGCTTTTGGGTCGTCGCGGACATCTCGGCGAGATCGACGACGGCAAAAATATTCCTGGTGCATATTTTCAACATCGATTGTCCATCGTCGCATGTTCGATGGCCTTTGCAGGAGAAGACACAGAACAGCAGGGGAGTCCAGCATCTCATACTCAAGAACTCAGTTCGTACAGCAGTCTCGCCGGAAGCAACCTCTCGCCAACCAGAAAGCCGATCCATGATCCACATCGTATCTTCGAGGCCGTAATATGTATGAGCTGACCTTGCGCAGCACGTAGCGGCGTGTGACCGTGGGCTTGTCATACCTCTTCACCGCACACAGCAGCAGTACGTAGACAAGTAGCAAGCATGCGTAGCTGCCATCATATCATATCGTGTCGATATTCCGCACACAGGCAGGAGAACGCCCCGCCGATTCTTGATTTGTTTCGCGGGTCATGGTGAGGCAATTGGGCTCAGGCGGCTCATCAAAAACCATTCAACTTTTTTTCTTGGCGGCGTGTTTCATTTTTTTGTTTCACTCTTGTTTTATTCCAGCTGTGGAGAACCTATTATATTCACGCTTAGGAAAAAGGGGCCAAACGCCACTCTTAACCTGTTTTTTTCTAGGGTTGGGTTAACTCTTAGGAAGATTCCATGGGTTGGGGTCGTTGTTGTTATTGTAAACCCCGTAGGAAACAGGCCACGAGAGACCTAACCAAATTGGTCTCAACCGTATTTGCCGCAAACACGCTCCTAGTGTTGGATTGGATGCCACACCTAACCGTGTTAGATTGGTGTTCGCACCAACCAGCAAATGCTTGAATAGTGTGTCACACTCAACCATTATTGTTGGATTGGGCGCCACACGAACCGGTCAGCGTTGGATTGGATGCCGCGCTAAGCACTGCCATTGGATGCCACAGCCCCCACCAACCACTATACGTGTCTGTTGGATGTCACTCCAACCATGATACACCAGCCACAACCAACGCTTGGATTGGATGTCACACCCAGCCATCATTATGGGATTGGGCGTTGTACCAACCAGTCAGCGTTGGGTTGGATGTCGCGTTGAGTATTGCATGTTGGGTCCATGCGACACCCCGCAAGCTCATTTGTTGGAGGTAAAACTCCAACCGTGATACACCAACCAACCAGGGCTCGGAATGGATGTCACACCCAACCATCGTTATTGTTGGATTGGGTGCCACACCAACCAGTGTCGCATGTCGCACTAAGCACTGCTATTGGATGCCACAGCCCCTCCAACCATTGTTGGATGCCACTCCAGCCACGTGATGATTTGATTGATTGACGCACCAAGCATCAGTGGGTGCCACACCCAGAGTATATCGCATGGGTCCCCATGGATGTCATTCCAACCACGTGACAATTAGATTGATTGACACACCAAGCACTAGTGGGTGCCGCACCCAGAGTATGTCGCATGGGTCCCCCGTGACACTTATCACGAGCTATACCATATTGTATTGCTCCCGATGATATGCATTCGTGCGCTGTTTCCCATTTTTATCCTTTGCTTTGACACAGCAGTTGTGTCGTGCTTGGTTAGTTGTGCGTGGAATAAGTGCGGTAATAAAATCCACAAGTTATATTTCTGCTTGGGGCTGCTATGAAGAGACACCTGATGATTGATTTGTGATTTGGGTGATGCTGAGGAAGCACCTGGTGGTTGATTTGTGCGCAGACAAGCGAAGGTCTAACAGCAACGATTCACGAGAAGATGAGAGGAGATTGGACGCTATCGTGTTGCTGTGACTGCGCCGCTTGAACGGGGCGCGGAGGACCGGTATATGTGAACGAGGGGGTGGTCGATTTCAGGACACAGCAGGCATCAGTAGGTGTTGTGTTGACAAATAACGCCTACGTACAAGTACCCGGTGGCACCACGTCATATACTTTACGAGATAATATTCGGTGGGTAATACGGATTTCCCGCTAACGTTCTTTTGCTTTTTAACGAGGAAACGTTGAAAACAAAATAATAATAATACACGCCATGAAAACATCGTGAACATCCTTGAATCGTTAGAAGGAACTGATGGAGGACTACATTTCACGAGTAAAAGGCTCTGGGTAGGTATTGGATGGCGGGTATGGCATGTGAGTGGTGAGTGAGTGAGTTGCTGGGCGTCTCGGTTGGTGCGTGGGGGGTTTTGTCCCACCACAAACAACATCACCGACCATCAACAACTACTGTTAAGCGATGCGTGCCAGCGCAAAAACCTTGGATGGTGGGTCGATGAGTAGAGGGGGTAGTATGAATATACATACCGTATGTCTCCTTAAACGCATGACCAAAAAAACAAATACCAAAGATAAAACACCCAGGTGCAAAATAAATAATCAACCACAACGTCGAGTTATAAATATAATCAACGACGAGACACGTAGAAAACAATGCAAAGTGCAAACAAAATGAATCAACTACCAAACGCCAACAAACTAAATCAAAATGGGAATGGGGGGGGTTATATTGTAAACTGTATGTATATATAATACATGTACCTGCCGCTACAGTACGTAGCAAGGCAAGGTGCGCATGTCGACAACTACTACGGGGGACCACAGCAAATAGGACCACATATGTTTGGAAAAAATAGGGAAATATATAGGTTTTTGTGCGTACCGTAGGTCCTATTTACTACGGCCCCCTGTAATAGCTTCAATTTTCTCTGAATCACTACGGGTATGTATGTATGGTGGAAACTATTCATAGGCGGTACCAGACACCAGGGACCTCGTGGGTCGGGTGCGTGTAGACTCGGGGACTCGCGGCGGAGGCAAGCAGAACAACACACACAGAGCCCATCGAGACATGAGCTTCGAGCCCTGCTGTAGGTTCTACTTGATACGGAAGGGGAACCCTGCTCTTTGTACCCGAAGGAAAAATCCTCATTTGTTGAGCACGCTCATGCGCAAAATCGGCAGGCTAAACCGCACACAGGCCGCTAGATGTTACCTGGCATATCCGTTTAGTATGCGTGACCTTTCAACTCAGAGGGTTGAGTCACGGCGAGACGCGTGCTGCGGTCAGGGCGGCTAATGGACTTTGGGGAGGGCCGCTTATATTGAGCTGTACCGAGCGGGAGCAGGGCGCCAAGCACACCTCGCCTGCACGAAGACGCCAAGCGCAGCTCGCGGCAAAGCGCAGAGTAGCGAAGATCGGCTGCACGAGGGATCCGCAGGGAGCTCGTCTAACACGAGAGCTCGCAGTGTTTCTCATTCACCAGGATAATGGGGGCACTTTTGTATATAACAAAAAAGGTCTTCACGAGTAGTGCGGCAGCTCACCCAATTTCTCGAATCTTCTTATTCTTACATAGTTGGGTTTCTTATTCAGATTTTTTTTTTCTTTCTGGATGGCTGAGTTCATTATGGTTCGCTCTCTTATTCAATCCCAGGACACTTTTTGCGCAGGTTCGGCAGAGAGTGAGCAGACGTGGGGTCAGACAGACAAACGGACAAGTTTTGAGTTTCCTTCACAGCGACAATAGCAGATAAATCCGGGAAACTGCACACATGGGATATCCCCCACGGGGTGCATGTCCTGCCTAAATCATTTCGCATAATGTGTACGACCTTGTAGCACATTCCGGTTCCCTAAATGTTAAGACCCATGTTTTTATTTTTTTAGAAATACAATTGTCAATAGACATATATAAAACTCAAGAGAGGGCGATATTTCGAATCTTTACGTCAAATTCAATATCGCGATTTCCGTATTGGCAAATCCCTCGATATAAAACTCAATATCGCCTTTTTTGCCAGAAGCACCTGAGATATAAAACTCGGGTGTATTATGAAGAGTCTGATTAATTAGGTGACAGTCCACGTCATCCTTCAGCAAGTCAAGCACTTATGTACATCACATGGGCTAGAGGACGTGGCTGCTGCTGCTGCTGCTGCTGCTGTGGTAGGTAGAGTTCACACCAGAACCCATGTTACGGCGATGGCGCCGACATGAAGTGGCCGCCAAGCGGCTCCTCCTCCTGTCCGGGCATCCGGCGCGCCGACCGCTACCCGCTTGTTGCCGGATAGGGTGGGTGGCACGGCTTGTTGGGGGCATGGATTTGGGGCGACTCCATCGTCGAGACGCCTAGCCGGAACACTGGATTCTGGACTGGTGTCGCTAAACCCGGGCATCCCGGGCATCCGCCCGTCCCCGACCACGGGAGAACCTGTCTGCCCTATGCATTCAATCAAGTCGTCGCGTCCACCGCCGCTGTTGTTGCTCATGGCGGCGTCGTGATGATCGGATGACCGAGTACAGGAGACAGGCTATGTCTGAGGTGTGTCCGATCTTGTCTACAAAATTCGGCTCTACCAACAAAAAAGAGAACACAAATATATGCTTGGGGTAAAAATACCCCAAGCATATATTTGTGTGTTGCGGACCACGTATAGCGAAAATATCGCCTACACCCGACGTCCGTATAAAACTCGTCAGGCACATAATTTGGCTCTAAAGGTCAAATATCGCGATATTCTCGAGTTTTATATGTGTCTAATGGAATACATCCATGCTTAGCTCACGGGTAGTTCCAGCGTAGGGTCGGAATGGATGTCACACCAACCCACCCGGCAATGCAAGCGGGATCATGTATACCAGGCATAGATCACAGGGATCTTTCTGGCCTGAAAAAACTACTACCGCTGTACATCATCAAGCAAGTGGGAGTCGATGATCTGTCTCCGAGACGTGAATAGGTTCATTTTGCCTTGATCCGACAAAGCTTATTTTCGTATATTATTTTATGGTTTTCCAGTACTTGCTTACATCCCAGTGAGCTCGACGACTTCTTGTCACCCCCCAGGTGCACTCTTCATTCGTTTGTCTGGCCCAGTACCTGAATCAAACCTTCTCTTCTTTCCCTTTTTAATACCATGTGACCTAAGTATATACCTTAAACCAAACCTCTCTCTTCTCTCCTCTGTCATTATACCTTGCGACCAGGCAAGGCAGGCGATTTCTCTCTCTCGTCGTTCACGCCGCACGATCATTTTGCTCGAGAGTCTATAGGCCCAGCCTATCAGCGGCTAAAATCACTTTTTTTCATCACGTAGAGGGTGCAGCATTCCCACTACTGCTCATTCGATTTTCATAGCATTTTACCGAATCTCACGCCTTCCGTGGGCTTTCAGCGGCACGAGAGAAGAAGGCACAGAAGGTACCTTTTGTTTTTCCCAAGCGTGATAAATAGCGACCCTTGTCGAAAACGAAACACGAAAGAAGCTCGAGACAACAAGTCTGAGCTGACTCTCCTCCGCATGGCCATATGGGCTGAAAAATCGCGGCAGATTATCGTCGAAATCCAAACACAAAAAAAAACTGTAAGACCCATAAAACTCTGAATCTACAAGGTACGTATCATACGGGTGGTCATGTGCACCGGAAAATCGGTTTCTCGTCCGAAACGAAATTACACAACAAGCCCACAACAAACTCTCAAATCTGAACATCCGTGTGGCCATGTACACTGGAAACTTGCGGCAGCAAAACCAAAACAAAAAAGATCACCACAACTGATCAAATCTGAGTCCTGCCGCATGGTCATAATACACTCTGGAAAATCGCGACGGATTATTGTGTCGTCGAAAACAAGCACAAAAAACGCCGATAACATACAGCCAACCGAATCTGAGTCTCCGCCGTATGGTCTTGGGTGCTGAAAAAGCGATGACAGCCTTTTTCGAAAAAAAAAAACGCACACACACACGCATAAGAAAACATACGAGTAACAATCAATCAAAGTCTGATTCTCCGCCGCATAGCCCATGTATGCTGGAAAGTCGCCAGAAAATATTGTCGTCGAAAACGCAAAACGAAACTGCCCATGACATACTCGATCGAATACGAATCTCGGCAGAAATGGTCATGTCCGCCGAAAAAATCGCTGACAGCTCTCTTCATGTCCGAAAGCGAGACACAAAAGAAAAATCCACAAAAATCAATCAATCAATCAATCAATCAATCAAAAATATGAATCTAACACGTAGTACTATACGTATGGCCAAACATGCGCGCTGAGCAACTAGGCGACAAGGTCGCGACACCTCAAGGGCGACCGAAAACAGTTGGCCAACGGAATTTAGAACGAAACAGAGAAAAAAAAGAGCGATGCAGGCCGCGTGGGTTGCGTTCAGGATTAAGGATGTCAATCAACTATTTTTATGTACACATTTTTTTTTTTCTATTTCAGCGCGCGGTTTTCCGCATCGAAAGCAATTGCGCGGTGTACACTCGTTGGTGCGGGAGCGAGATTTTCACAAGTCATCACGCGACCACGGACGGACGGACGGGGTAGTCCCGAATCACGCATCAAAAAAAAAAACGCGGGGAATATATAGGTAAATCCCGCGAAAAAAACACCGAGGAATGCCCCGGAATTTTTCGTAGGCAAGAAGGCGTTACTGCGAGACCACGGTTTGACCCCTTGACTGACCGCCTCCCTGTATTAAAACCACTATATTACTGGCAAAAGAGCCCTTGACACGTCCGGAACGACGGGTCTTCTATTTGATCATAATTGCTCTCAAAGCATCAACAGGAGGCCAAAGTGGTCGGGATGGTATGTAGGCTATATTCCGCGCGCCCAAGAGCGCCCTCCAGTTGAGAGCTAGCTACCTCCTTTAGAGCTACGTACGACTCATCGGTTCCATTTCGTCAACATTTACAACGCGCTCGCGCGGGGGAAAAAAAAAAGAAATACCCGGGAGGTGAACGTACGCACAGGCAGCTACACCCGGTATTAATGGCAAATTAACCAATCTATGCAGCTGCAGCTGCAACTGCAACTGCAACTGCAAACACAGAAGGCAAGGCAGAGCGCGCGACTGTCCTGACTAACGAACAGCTTGGGAATATTTGGGAGGCACATTGCTACGCGTACGCGGAAAAAAGAAAACGAGACCAACATCAGCCCTGCACGGCATCACGACGAGCGTCTATACGGTCGACACATCGATCGATCCGACCGATCTGCGGACAGGCCGAATGACCAAACGAACAAACCGTTCGATTAGACAAACTGACTAACCCGAACGTCCGACCGACGGATCAACACACCGCCCGACCGATCCATTGATTTATCGATCGATCCAGGCCCTTCCGAAGGCGTTGGGCGGGGAGAAAAAGAAAAAACGCCATTGGCACGGCATCACATCAAGCGTGATTCTTCAATCCAAACAACACATAGACAGATTCGATCGACAAAACGACCGATCCGATCGATCGAATCAGCCAAACGAACGGCCAATCCGGCCGATCGACCGATCCATCGAAAAGTCCGATCGATTGGGATCTACCTATAGGCCGATCAGGGATTTTCCGAAAGCGTTGTTGTGCCCAGTGGACGTGCCCGATCGCTCGCAGCTGACGACGTGGGTATCGCATCGATCAGACTGATGACCGGCCTATCGACAGACCGACTTACCGACCAACCAAATAACCGACCGATCGATCATATCATTTTACCGACCAGTGAGGGCTCTCTTGCGAAGGCATTGCGAACCTATCGACCTACCGACAGACCGACCTACCAATCTACCGGCAGACCGGCCGAACAATCAATCGAACACCGACCCATCGATCGACCATATCGGTCTATTGGCCAGTCAGGGCTCTTCCGAAGGCGTTGTCGACCTACCGACAGATCGACATACCTAGCTACCAGTCTACCGGCAGACTGACAGACCGACCGACGGACCAACATAACGAACGATCTATTTGATTTATCGACAGACCAGGGAGGGCTCTTCCGAAGGCGTTGTCGGCCTGCCGACCAGGCCGACTGTCTCACCTACCAATCTACCAGCAGGCCGACTGACCTACCACCAAACCAAAATACCAAGTCAACCGAGCAATCGATCAACCAAACCGACCGACCGATCAGTCGAATCGATTTCAATCAGGGCTCGTCCGCAGGGGTCGACGCCGCTCCCAGCGAGCAGGAAGATCGTTCGCAGCTGATACGGGTCTCGCACGACTCCAGGTGCCGCACGGCGCACTTGAGGCACGCGTCCGCGTTGCACTCCCTGCACGAAAACATCCGGCTTCCCTGCGGCCAGGACGTCAGGCACCAGTTGCACTCCACCCCGCCCGCTGCGGCGTTGCAAGACCTCAGGCCGTGGTGGCCGGCGCAATTGAAGCTGTGCTTATCGCGCCCTGCCCCCGGCACGCAAAACTGGAGCCACTCCAGGAAAGAAATAACGCCTATACGTTCCAAGTACATATTTTTATGTTCAATAAAAATCGGTTCACGTATTGAAAAAAAAACATGAGGTGTATCATGCAGTGGCGGGCGGGGGGCAGGGGGAGTGAGGGGAGGCGGGAGGGGGGGGGCGGGGGGTGGGCATCCAATAAATAGTTGCGGTAAACACCTTGTTTTTAGTCGATTCAAGTTTTTCTAAACATGAGGTACACTACATGCAGTGGCGGACGGCGGAAGGGAGGAGTAGGGCGGTAGCGGGGGGGTGAGCACCCTAATAAATTGGCCACGCCTGTATTACACCTTGGTAGGCTTTATTATCGGTTGAAGGTTTTTCGAAACAAGTTGAGGTACACGCAACGGCGGACGGGGAAGGGAAGGGGGTGGGGAGTAAGGCGGTTGACGACGCCCATCTACTGAGTCGGTTTCGCATTTGAAAAAAATATGTTGGTACATCCAGGCACATCATGCAGAGGCCGACGGGGGAGAAGAGTGGGAGGGGGGACACAGGGCATAACAGAGAACTTGCCCTCCCTTCCGCAGCTCATGCGGAAAGTTCATAACCGCAATAAATCTCCCCAACTCTTACGCAACTCCGAGTTTTTTTTTACCCGAAGCGTGCATAGAGTAGTAAAAGTGGGAAACCCCACGGTACGTGCTTACCACTCTAGAGGCCATGAACATAAGCCCCGTTAAGTCTCTGACAATGCTTTAAACGGGTTTTTTTTTAATTTCCGGCCGGAGTGGAATGTAGCTGCCGGCGTGGCCTTAAACTCAAAAGTTGCCACTTTGTCGACATCGTGAACGAGACTGCTTCTGCTGCCTCTGCTATCAGACGTGTGCTACGTACGGCCAGGGTGGCAAGGGTTAGCGATCAATTTTGTCTGAGGGCCTTCACTTGAGGATCTCTAGTTCTTAACTGTTTTTGAGCGGGGGGGGCGGGGAGCGGGGGGAGGGGGGGGAGGGGCGTACTCATTTGTGGCTTGCCTTAGTCATTTGACCATTGACCACGCATCCCTTTCGAGACGGAGCACCGTTCCTACTCCTAATATAGACACCTCCAACAATTGGGCGCTCATTACGTTGTTTCAATATACTACATAGAAACTAATTGTTAATCTTATCCCCTTCCTGCTTGGCCGCCTGTGGCCACCATCTATCTCCTAGGATAGCGATCGTTTTCTCGCTGCTATTCATTGTATCAAACTCCTCCATGTCACATTCGTCTATTTCCTTCATCTCCTCTTCTAACACATCCCGTTCCTCCTTGTATATTTCACATTCTCCTACTATGTGAGTTCTACTCTCTATTGCTTTGCCACACGCGGGGGGGGGGGGGGGGGGGGGGGGGGGGGGGGGGGGGGGGGGGGGGGGGGTACTCGATAGGAGAGATGTACTCGATCTCACGCATGGCCGTAGTCGTATGACCATAGACCCTCGCATCCCTACAATGCCGGGACGGACCATGTCGGGTTTTCACCGACCAGGCAGACATTGCTTGCACCAAGCGCGAAGCACCGTGAGGTGTCGGGGGGGGGGGGGGGGGGGGGGGGGGGGGGGGGGGGGGGGGGGGGGGATGGACGCTTAAACCTCGGCCTATCGCAGGCGTTCGCTCGAATTTCATGTAGGCAAACAACAACGAGGTTAACGACAACGGGGCCTGTCTTATTGAGTGGCACTTCCTCGGTGCTGCTAGTGCCCTCAAGGAACCCCGTCCGTCACAAATATTTCCCTTTCCAACGCAAAACGCAGAAATGTCTGCCTTCTGAGGCAAAACGCTTACCCCTGTCGCAGCACGCGTGGTCACCACCGACATCGACACCACCACCACCACCACGCACCAATAACCACCACGACCCTCATCGATACCAACAACACAACCACGCCCACCACTACAACCAGTACAGGTAGCACTACGAACACCGCCAAAACACCGCCGAAACATACTCCAAACTAATCAAAACACTGTTATATACCAGGAAACCAACATGGCGAGGTGACAAAGGGGGGATACATGGCCTTATGGTCCATCGTGGGCTTCTGATTACTGCTATATTATAGCGTATACCCATGTAGTTAGGGCTGGGCACTGGCTGGGTCAGACATCAGCGATTACACTGTCGTCAAAATCAATCAGTACACTCGATTGCAGCGGTATACTCCTGTCTCTCCTCTCTACCCTCTCCTCCCGAAACGCATTCAGTGGGGTCTCCGTGCTATGATATGGCGTGTTTCTCGGGCGTACGAAAGGCAAAGCTAGTGGCGAAAATACTGGCCAGGTCAATCAGTAGATTACTGCTGCCAGTGGAACAGCTACTGCCAGTGTCGCGGTGCCCAGCCCTACATCTAGGGGGATAACATGGTTTGCGAGCCCATCGTGGGTTTCTGATTCCCGTACATACATATGAAGAGGGATGATAAAATGACACACCTGTCCCCCGGACAAACATCGAAAAACTGTTTTTATCAACATTTTAAGGAGGGTGCGCGCGAACGCCGAGCGATGATACGATGCGTGTGTGGAAACGTATCGTCTACAGATCATCTGCAGATCATCGACTCCCATAGTTCATCTAGATATTTCCAGGAAGATTCTATTCCAGGTCTTGTTCGACTTGCAGCAGCTCACGTTCGCGGCAGGGGCCCGAGAAAACGCGCAAAATCCTGCACAAGTTTATTGGGTCGGATCTGTGCTATCTATGCAGATCCTGCGCAAGCTCTCACAGCGGCAGGCGAGGAACTAGATCATCTACAGTAGATATATAGATCAGATAGATAATGATCTGTATGATCTGTGCGAGGTGTGCACCATTGCCGTTGTTTGTTCGTGTTGTTCCCTTAAGCTCGGAGAAAACACGGCTGGGAAGTTGGTCTCAGGGGGGTGCCTTACTTCGTTACACAGGTGATGCGATACTACGGTATGCCCCCCCCCCCCCCCTCCGTGAAAACCCGACATGCTCCGTCCCGGCATTGTAGGGATGCGAGGGTCTATGGTCATACGACTACGGCCATACATGAGATCGAGTACATCTCTCCTATCGAGTACACCCCCCCCCCCCCCCCGAGTACCCCCCCCCCCCCCCCCCCCCCCCCCCCCCCCCCCCCCCCCCCCCCCCCCCCCCCCCCCCCCCCCCCCCCCCCCCCCCCCCCCCCCCCCCCCCCCCCCCCCCCCCCCCCCCCCCCCCCCCCCCCCCCCCCCCCCCCCCCCCCCCCCCCCCCCCCCCCCCCCCCCCCCCCCCTCCTGGTAATATAGCCGGCGCTCCTCACCGTTCTTGTCCGTGTCCACCCTGTCGAAAAGCTCCAAGGCTTCCGCTTCCGACGGGACGTCGATGTTGCTCCCGAACTGGATGAATTCTTCCTTGGAGATGGAACCGTTCCTGTCGATGTCCGCCTCTTCGAACAGCTCGTACACGCTCTGCGCCTCCTTCATTTTATCTTCCGCCTGTGATGGTAACAAAAACAACAAGAAACACAACAACACACACACACATATATATATATATATGTACAATCCCGGTACGAAATAGCAGTACGAAGTACAAAACATAGAAACGATAATTTCCTCGTAGTTTTTTTTTTTTTTTTTTTCCCGCGGTTTTCTTCTCCGTTTTTTCTTCCGGGCAGTGTTCATGTTAATGGATGATCGGCGTCGAAGGTCCTTTATTGTCGGATGCCGAAAGCAGTAATACCAGTTATTATTCAATTATACGCCATCCTCGACAATGTGCAGCGCTTCTTCTTCCGATCGTACAAAAAAAATCCACGTAAAAAAAAAAAAAGGGACAAAAAGTACAGCAGTATAATAAGAGTCAAATAAATGACTTGAAACACGGAAGGTGCTGCATCAATCACGACTTGAATACTTCACACGGTCATGACAACAACAAAAAACGGCATCAATAAGAAAAACGTTACTACGGGAGGCCGTAGTAAATAGGACCAAATATTGTTAGTAATAATAGGTAAATATATAGGTTTTTGTGTGTACCGCAGGTCCTGTTTACTATGGTCCCCCGTAATTGTATTAATCATAAACATTCAGGGCTGTTCACGGGCCGGGTCAAACTTCGCGGGTCGGGTCACGTCGGATTGCGTCGGGTAACGGCGACCCGACCCGTGAGGGTTTGAAAATCTGCTGACCCGACCCGACCCGACCCGACTCCACTTCACACCCGACCCGTGAAACAAAAAAAAAAAAAACTCGACCCGCGGGCCGGGTGACCCGTGATCGAGCCCTGACAACATCGATAACAATAATAGTAGTACCTACATTGTACGATCGCTCTTTTTGAGGAAAAGTGACTTGGAATTAGTGTGCTATAACCTTCGCAGCGGTAAAAAACTACAAAAAAAGGGGGGGTAATAAATACACCACACGTCGTATTTACGGAGGGCCGTAGTAAATAGGACCAAATATTGTTCGAAAAAATAGGGAAATGTATAGGTTTTTGTGTGCCTTAGGTCCTATTAACTATGGACTCCCGTAATAGTATATACCCCTTCCACATCCCGAGACCGAACAAAAACATACTACAGCCAGCAGGCATTTTTGTGCGTCATCAACCGATTATGACACCATGGTGGGAAATTTCGTATTTGTATAAGACAAGAGCATACGAAAAACAGAAATGGTGTCGTAAGACATCCCCCGAACACGAGCGATCCCGATACATGATAAATTTCGTTTTTTTTCTCGTGCCATTTTTTAGCGATTTTCGACACACGCTTTCACACAATGCCGGAAGGTAAAAAAATAACAAACACCATGCTTCGGCGTAAGAATAATCGGTGCCTGGCGCTGTTTTCTCAACTCGTCCAGTGATGACAGCGCTCCGGCTTGTGTTTTTGGTGATTCTGACATTCTGACCTCCGGGGATGTAGCTACAAACTGTAGATATCGTTCTCTCTTTCTGTTGTTGTGGCTGTGTACTCTCGTCGAAAAATCGATAGAGCATTGGCGAGGAGTCAAGTGCAAACTCGTAGACGAGGGTTTTCCACCGGGAGGGAGGCAGGCGCAAGAAGGGGCCTTCAAAGTTGGGAAAGTTACGATGTCTGCTGGTTCCGAGCGATACAAATGAGACAATATTATTTACCCGTATTACACCGTATCACACTGGGTGATAAGATTATCACACCCCCTCTGATGATTTTCAAAGCTGGGTTTCTCGACAGCGGGGAGGGCGTACTGAGTACGACGAGCGATGCATACGTCTATCTATGCAACCTTCTCCACGAAATATTTCCACAAAAAACAGCCACAGTTTCCGTTGTGTTTGCCCCCCCCCCCTTATGGCATGTTTTGGAGGAAACCGGGTCTGAAATTAGTCCCAGGGGGGTGTCTTAGGTGTGTTGTCTTGATTATAGTATAGGGTAATCAGGACCCATCACATATACACAAACCTATACATTGCAGTATTTTTACTATTACGGGGGGGTCCATAGTTAACGGGACCAAATTTGTTAGTAAAAATAGGCAAATATATAGGTTTTTATGTACACCATAGGTCCTGTTAACTATGGACCCCCGTAATAAGCATATTTGGTCCTGATTACTATCCCCCCCGTACTAATACGGGGGGCCATAGTAAATAGGACCAAATATTGTTAGTGAAAATACGTAAATATGTAGGTTTTTATGTATACGGTAGGTCCTATTAACTATGGACCCCCCGTAATAGTAGTACTATGTTGTACTGCGGTATTTTAGAGGATACTCGATTCAACTCGGAGCGGAACGTGTCAGAGTAAAAAAGAATACTAATTACGAACAACCAAAAACAAAAACAAAAACAAAAACACCCCAAACAAATTGTGACAGGTACGAGGTGTACGAAGATTTTTTTTTTTTTTTTTTTTCTCTCTCTCTCTCTGGTATCTCTCTCGCCTCCGGACTGTCCCGCTTCTCGAGTTCCTCCGCAAGCTCCCCCGCAAACTTGCCGAAGTCGGTCATGCTGGACAGGCGGAGCCTACCGTTCCCGTAGTAGATGCTGACCACGCTCGTAGCCGAAGCCATCAGCACGTCGGGAGTGGCGCAGTCGCCAAGAAGCTCGACAAGCACCTTCGCCACGACGGCGGGGTCGCCCATGCACCGCTGGGCGGCTTGGAATATTTTGTAAGGGTCGTATACCGTCGACGCCGCGGCAGCTTTGCTGCCCAGAATCGCAGACATGGCTGGTGGTGGCGGTGGTAATGTGCCTGGTGGGAGTGGGGGGGGGGCGTTAGGGGCGGGGGGGGGGGGTGGTGGGGGAGGTGGTGGGGGGTGGTTGTACAGTAGTAGTATACATTCCGCGTTTTGCTGTCAATGCCTTTTTGGGGAGCGTATGGTCTGCTGTTTGCGACACTCACTACTGCTGTAGTGCCTGTGCTGATTGGGGTAGGTTTCCGGAAGAGACGAAGGCGGTGGTAGCAGTAGCATTAAATAGTATTAATAGTATACAGTAGTAGCAATAATAGTAGTAGCAGTAGTAGGACCATATTGGATTTGGGTTCCCTTTTTTATGTGGATGGTAGGTATGGTCGGAACATACGCTAATACGGGGGGCCGTAGTAAATAGGACCAAATATTGTTGGTAAAAATAGGTAAATATATAGTTTTTTGTGTGTACCGTAGGTCCTGTCAACTATGGTCCCCCGTAATATTAATACACATTTATCAAGAGGGCAAATGGATCTGGTCCACTATAAAAAATATGTATTGGTCATTTACAATTCCGGCCGGGTCGACAGAATGGTTAACAGTCCACACTAAAACTCCTCATGTTATTTCCATCCCGAGAAATTTCCCGGGCGGTGAAAGCCATATTGGTGGAGTACATTTCAACTATTGTGTCGAAGCTACGCCAAAACGGTCGATGTGGTAGATCTGTGTTGCGTGTGCGTTTTCACATCAAATCGTTCTTTCTACCCGTCGACATCCAGCACAACTAGTGTCCGTGCCCATGCTTCAATCCTAGAGAGATACGAGTACAAGTTCTGTGGTCACAAAACTACGCCACAGTAGCAGAGATACATACTACCGGTGGATAGTTCTGTGTCCAGAGCCACCACTACCACACTGCTAAATTGCTATTAATAAATGTTAATAATGCGAAGTACCTGCTGCTGTTGCTGCTGCTGCTGCTGCTGCTGCTACTACTGCTGCTACTACTACTACTACTACTACTACTACTACTACTACTACGACTACTCCTACTGCTACTGCTACTGCTACAGTTACTGCTACTGCTACTGCTACTGCTACTGCTACTGCTGCTGCTACTGCTACTGCTGCTGCTACTGCTTCTGCTACTGCTACTGCTACTGCTACTACCGTTACTGCTTGTTACTGCTACTGCTACTACTACTACTGCTACTACTGCTGCTACTACTACTACTACTACTACTACTACTACTACTAGTACTACTACTACTACGCTACTACTACCGCTACTACTACCGCTACTACTACTACTACTACTGCTACTGCTACTGCTACTACTACTACCGCTACTACTACTACTACTACTACGACTGCTACTACTACTACTACTACTACTACTACTACTACTACTACTACTACTACTGCTACTTCTACTACTACTACCGCTACTCCTCCACTACTACTACTACTACTACTATTACTCCTACTACTACTACTACTACTACTACTACTACTACTACTACTACTACTACTGCTACGACTACTACTACTACTGCTACGACTGCTACTACTACTACTACGACTACTACTACTACTACTACTATTACTACTACTACTACTACTACTACTACTACTACTACTACTACTACTACTACTACTACTACTACTACTACCTACTCCTACTGCTACTGCTACTGCTACAGTTACTGCTACTACTACTGCTACTGCTACTGCTACTGCTACTGCTGCTGCTACTGCTACTGCTGCTGCTACTGCTACTGCTACTGCTACTGCTTCTGCTACTGCTACTGCTACTGCTACTACCGTTACTGCTTGTTACTGCTACTGCTACTACTACTACTGCTACTACTGCTGCTGCTACTACTACTACTACTACTACTACTACTACTACTACTACTACTACTACTACTACTACTACTACTACTACTACTACTACTACTACTACTACTACTACTACCGCTACTACTACCGCTACTACTACTATTACTACTGCTACTACTACTGCTACTGCTACTACCGCTACTACTGCTACTACTACTACGACTCCTACTACTACTACTACTACTACTACTACTACTACTACTACTACTACTACTACTGCTACTACTACTACTACTACCGCTACTCCTACTCTCCTCCTACTACTACTACTACTATTACTCCTACTCCTACTCCTACTCCTCCTCCTCCTCCTCCTCCTACTGCTACCACCACTACTACCACTACCACTACTATCAACACTATTATTAATACTATTAATACTACTACCACTCCAACTACCATTACAACTACCACAATTTTCGTTGATTTGTTGCCGTGTCGTATATCATGGGTGTGTGTTGTCCCTTTCTGCCCAACTACATCACTACATCACTACATCACTACATCAGTACATCTACAGTACATAGTAGTGTCCTTCCTGATTCCTTATCCTAGAGAGACACGATTATATATACTCGTACATCAGTAATTCCAGTAACAGTAGTAATTCCTAATTCCGTGGTCAAAGCAGTTGTGAGACAGAACCCCCCCCCCAAAAAAAAAACGCAAATAATTCGTGGGTAGAGAAAGCGAAATGCGAACGTACCGGCTGCGAGAACACAAGAACAAGCCAGGAGGGTTGCTTGTTGCTTGCTACTTATTCAAGAAATGGTTGAGCTACGAGACGAACAGAACCAACCCTAACTGAGCCTAACCCCGAGCCAATCAGAGCAACTCTAATCCTGACCCTGAGCCAATCAGGCCAAATATAAAAAAAAAAAGTGGTAAAAGCTGAGTGGCTGAGTGGTACCGCAAGTCAGACCGGAAAATAAGAACAAAAAGACAATAAAAATCTTTAAAATTAAACATAATACAAGATACCACAAACAGTCAGCAGATCACGTCTTCTCAAGTACTACCTGTACAGCAAACATATCGTACCGGATTCAATAGACTTCCAAGTACAAGTACCTGGTGCTGCTGTAGTATGCAGACTGCTGTAGCAGCAGCAGCAGTAGTAGTAGTAGTAGTAGTAGTACAACAGGCAGTACACAGAGAACTTCTGGATGGATGCTTCGGACTTCAGTTCAGGCTTCGTCCCCGTTGATCGATGGCCGACTTGCCCTATTTATTCCTGATTCAGATTCAGGTTGGAGGTGCGGCGAAATACACACACCAGGTCCAGGCGAACCTACTGCCGTACGCACTCGCTCCGAACGTATCAGTACCCCCCGCTTCGCAGACACCGGGCAGACTGACTGCCCTACGCCATGCGTCGAGCTACAGCAACAACCTAGTGCATGGTGTGTATCTTCATCGTGGAGCTGAGAGCTGGGAGCAAATGCTACGCTAAGAATATCACCATGCCAACCAAGTGCTAACCTCAAGGAACCTTGATATTTGTATACTCGTAGGACACAGGGCAAGTCGTCCTCTCTTTTTTGAACAACGCTCGAAAGGCCTCCCTTTCTCTCTGGGTCTACCTCCCTCGCCAAGCTTCTCAGGCGCACTGGCTACAACGCCAGTCGAAGCCATACACCTTAGCCGCCCAGGCAACCAATATCTCACCGCAAGGATATCCGTTGTGGGACTTCTTCTTAACCACAAGCTCTGCTCTCTCTTCCTGCAACACGATTGTTTGCGTTGTGCCGCCAAACCATTTGCCGAGACGTGGGATTTCCAATTGCCGACGTTTTTGAAAGGGGGGAGGGGACGGACAAGATTCGGGTTGTCCGATGTGACTACCGCAGTGTTGTGTTGAGAATACAAGTGTACGGCATAGCACACAGCACAGCAATCAGTGCAACAACGCCCCAGCGGCGGCGATGGATGACCGGGCGATCCGCTTTGAGGGGTCGTGCTTGGAAACGTATGTGGAAACAACACAAATTAATCCCGAGAAAAAATCCTGGAAACGTTTTTTGTTTTTTTTTAACTTATAATAAACAAAACGGGCCCGATTTTCCGTCCGAGTCTCTCATAAAGTTCTTCTGATTTTTGAAAGCCGCAAAATCTGAGAGCGTTCCTTGGGCCGCAGAAATAGTAATATTTGTCCTGCGACTGCTGTCCACTAATATTGTCGACCATTTCAAATTTATATTTTCAAGCCCTCTACAACAGCAGTATCTATAGACACTCTTACAGCATAATAGGCAGTCGTGGTCCCTCGTGAGCGCGATGTGTGCCTTTTGCCAGCCGACAGCACTCTCGCATTAAAAAGTGTGACCCCAAACTATCCCTGGATCTACACGTACGTACAGAGCATTAATAATGAATAACAGGGGGCTGTTCACGAGTGCCGGGCCAAACGCCAAATCTCGTCCCTAGGTAAGGTCCGGTCGGGTATACGGGTAGCCCAATAACACCCGACCTGGCCCGACCCAACCGTGATACTTCGAAACTTCTTGACTGTCGGGGTCGTGACCCGTGAAGAGCCGTTAATTTAGTAGTATGTACACTATTGATATTTATTAATAGTGTGTACAATAAATAGTGCTTGACAAGTGACAAAAGCGACTTTTTCACGGCACCAAACTGGGGCCTTCCCTCAGAGAGGGCACTCCACCACTATCATCAGCACAAAACAGTAACTAACGCGGGACCACGACTGTTTGTTGTAGTACAGCAAGCTGTGTCTGTCTGTGTTGTTGTAATTATTATTAGCGGAAAATCACCAAAAACACACACAAGGAACGATGTCTGCGCCCCCCCCGCCCCCCCCCCCGCGCCCGGAAACTAAATTAACTCATTGAATATTAGCTATCATCCGGACGTATTCATTTCAAGTCCGCCTCATAATAGGTGCTTGGCAGGATGCAGCTCCTCCTTCATGCGACTCGCCGGATGCCTCACGGCGCTTCGCGCTTGGTCCAAAAGCAAGGCCTATACTGCCTGGTCGGGGAAAACCCGATGTGCTCCATCCCGGCATTGCAGGGATGCAGGGGTCTATACGGTCTCACATACCAGGTATACGACTGCGGCCATGCATGATATCGAGTACCCCCCCCCCCTGCCGCCGCCACTCCACAGCAGCAGTATGCCTTTTGATGTTTATATCGCACAAAGAAGGTGCACACGTACGTGCTGAAGAAAAAAACCACCATGTACGTCACGACTTCGTACGTAAATAATCCCCATCCTGAATCTGTTTGCACGGATCGGTGCTGCTATGTATGGTATCACCTCTCCCCTGTTGCGGCATTATGGTTTGTAGCAATCGTCCCCTCGTCATAGCTGGCAGGCGTTATATCACCTGCTTTACTACATGGCCTCGGGAAAATCAAGTAGGGATCAAGAGGTGCAAGAAAAACAACTAAAAACTGGTACGAGACTAGTTACACGCTGGTCCTGAACAATCGAAATAGGTCGCGACAAGGAATCAAAAAGCGAACGAACGTTTCCGCCGCGCTCGAAGAGGGGGCTAAAACACTCTTAGATGCGGAACGTATGTTAAGGTCTTAGTCCGTTCGGCTACTGGTAAAAGGTTACCCACAATCTAAGCCTTATAATACTCTCTCCCCCCCTGGATCGGACCGGCTATACGGGTCGACGCGCCACCAACACGCGGTTTGGTTCCAAATTTTGGGGACCCAGAAGTATTTTTTTCAGATTCTTGACACACCTGAATGAGGAAATTCACTTTCTTTTAAAAGCGATTTCATGACGGACGTGAGAATCCAACTCACGACCAACGACCCATGTCCTGCCGTCGACGCCATATCTATATTAAGGTCTTAGTCCGTTGGGCTACTGGTAAAAGGTTAACCGATCGCCTACCCAATCTAAGCCATATAACATCGGACAGTTGTTATAGCTGCCGATCTACAGTAGTATAGTAACTGTATAAGAACATAAAAATCTAGATCACATACATCTAGATCATGGTACAATGTATAATCTGCCGTCTTTTAGTTGTGTTTTGTGCAGGATATCTGTGTACTACAGAGTAGTACAGATCCAACCCATCCATACACAGGAACCACACAAAAAATGTAACCGCCATATGATGCTGTATAGATATGTACATAATGCTAATCACATGGCTCCCAACTGGCACAACATGCAATGAATGAGCTACTCCTTACTGTGGAGGTAATTTTTACTAGGATTACCCTGTGGGCTGGGTAATCGATCGATCTTTTACCCCTATAGCTCAGTAGGTGATACCTTCACATTTGACTTCGTCCAGGTCACGGGTTCGAGCCTCACTTCGAACGTTTCTTTTATAGAAACGCTTGCTTGCGCGTGCATCCCTGATAAAACACACATTTTGGTTCCCCAGGTCTTGAAACGAAGGGGGTAGGTCAGCGTGTAGACGTACGTATACGGTTCCGACCCCCCAAACATCCCGCCGTTCAGAGGGGGGGAGAGTGCTGTAAGGATTACCCTGGGCTGTGGGTAATCGAGGGGTCTTTTACCCCTATAGCTCAGTAGGCAACCTTCACATAATACATACATACTTACTCCCTGAAAGATCAACTGTAGGGCGTGAAGTGACATCAATAGAATCTCTGAGTGACTAAACGCTTCTAGCTCGACCTGCAATACAGCAGTAGTAGTATTACGGGGGTCCATAGTTAACAGGACCAAATTTTGTTAGTAAAAATAGGTAAATATATAGGTTTTTATGTATACCATAGGTCCTGTTAACTATGGACCCCCGTAATAGTCAGGCCACAGTCCCATACGGCCCCCTTTGTGTATCCAATACACAACCTCCTCCGCAGTAGCCATATACCATCAAAAAGTGGGGATCGGTGGTGACCTTTCCTAGATGTGTGAATATTATGAGAGGACTCCAATCGCTAGTCCCGTCCCGATTCTCCGTGTGACCAGCAGCAGCCTGGCCTTAGGAGCTTTGGCGGAGCCTGGCTCTTCAACATGTCATATATTTTCATTCCGAGAAAACGCCCACACCACACAGACAGACAGAGGCGGTCAGGGTTTTTTTTTTTTTTAATAATCACTTTTACTTTCCAGCCTAATAACTCGTAGGAGGTTTTACCCTCAGCGATCTTCTGGACAAGCCGTGGTCACAGGTAGCGTCCCCCCCCCCCCCCCCCCCCCGTTACGTGCCGTTGTTTCTTGTCGCGCATAGGGTTCAGCATTCCCACTGCTCGTCGATTTTCATCGAAATTCAATGTGGCTTCGTAACTCTCACACTCTTGCGCTTTCCGCTTACAGTATCATTTTTTTATGCAAGAAAATACGTAGGGTTCGCGGACCACAAATGTCAAGTTTCATTATGAAACCGTTTCAAGTTTCATCGAAAGCTGAGACAAGGCCCTTTTTATTGACGGGGTCCTCATAAATAATTTGAAGAAAAAATCACACGGACATCACGATCCACGCAGTAGATCATCCATATTATCTTACAACCTGCCGTTAGGAGAAGCCGTGTCTGCGGGATCTGAACTACTATTATAATAATACTTGTATATACAGTTATAGTAGAGAACCAACGCAGGGAATATGTCCTTGCGCATATATACGGGTCCCACCAGGGCACACGAATGAAGTATGTTCGTTCGTAGATCATACCAGGTAGGTACAGACAAGGGAAATTTCCGCCCTGAAAGATCTAGATCATGAAGCAGGAAAAGATGATCTAACTGGGGCGTGGAAAATCTGGTCGTGTTGATTACTACTGCTACTGTTAAGCGACTTGGGGGGCGGACGCCGTAAATAATTGTGCTCAACCTTACATATTTTCGGCGTGTTTGCTGGAGGACACACGGCGAGGATTCGGGCACGTCGTGATATATTTACGCCCTCTAGGCTATACTCATTGCAGTTGCCCACGAGGAGAACGGGCGGCATGAAATTATTTTGTAACCGCTATAAATGTGTCGAAGAAAGGCATCCACGCCTCAACAGACAGACGAGGACAGAAAACAATAATATTAAAAGTCGATTCCTTCTTCGTCTATCAGATCTTTCAAGGGCAGTGTCTATTTTCCTGATCTGCATGATCTTGCTCGTCGTGTTTGCCGCCGGGGGTGGGAGCCGCACGTATCTCCTGCATGGTGTATACTGCCGTAGGGCATGTTTCCCGGGATGGATCTATCTGTACTACACAGATCCTCCTCACAGAAACATATCAAAACGACGGGTGAATAGGTTCTAGATGAACGCGATTGTGATATGTCCCACCTAGTAGGTGATCTGCACCGTACAGATCCTAAACAACCTCTTATCAAAACTGCAGGTAGCTTTTAGATGATTTCGGTCGTGATTATATCTGGCGTATAGTAGGTGATCTGTACGATGAAATTAATTAAAAAAAAAACTATACACAGCAGTACCTGGTGTACGAATCTTACACAACCTATCATAACAGCAGGTTAGCTTCTAGATGATCTAGATGATCTATTACGGGGGTCCATAGTTAACGGGACCAAATTTTGTTAGTAAAAATAAGCAAATATATAGGTGTTTATGTATACCGTAGGTCCTATTAAGTATGGACCCCCGTAATAGATGATCTCCCTGTAAATGGTCTAGATCGTGATACATATATATATATATATCCGCCATAAAGCTCAGTCGCCTGCGTATGGTGGACACTCCCAATGCTGAGGACAAGAGAACGAACGCTAAAGGGCCGTCATTCTATCGGAGAGTTTTTTCCAGCATTTCCATTTTTTTTTTTTTTTAATTTTTTGATTCAGTGCGATTCCTCAGAGAGGGAAAAATATCAGGAAGGTTAAGTTTCACCCAAAGTTCGCAACCAATAGCCTCTTGAGCTTCGTAAAAACACGCCCAAAACGCGGCAAAAAAGTACCATGCATCACCCCCACTGCTGTCGCCTGCATATCTTATCTATTGCATACCAGGTACTATTTAATAACAGCGTAGAGCAACCTGTGGTATACGTAAATACACGACTTTTCGTAAATAAATACAGCGCGCGATGGCCGCAAGGTTGTAACAACCCAAACGGTATACGGTACGGCACGGTACGGTCCACGCGAGAGCCCAAACCGCGTTCTTGCTCGTGTCTGCAACTCCTGAAATGTTTCAAGTGTATATAAGAAGGAAACATTGTTCAACTACAGTAAACTCCTACCACAACAACGATTTTTTTTTTTTCTTCTTTTTCTTGAAACCGTCTATTGCGAGTACGTACGACCAGCGCGTGAGCGTCGAGCAGCACGCGACCGGTACGAGTATTTATTTTATAGAGGGATCACGTTGCGGCCCGTGCTGTCATATTATACGTCTCCTCGCGTTCAACCATTGGGGCTCGGACATCGATCTGTATCGTCCACCGATCACGTGCGATGTGACCGTTGGTTGCCGTACACACTCGCCGATTTGCCCCGACCGTTTTTTCCCGTGAAGGTTTTGGTTGAAACGATACAAAATAATCTGGAATACAAAACTATGTGATCAAAGTATGACCGGAAACCTTCATGCCGCAGGTTAAAAGGGCGTGAAGGGCTTTCAGCTCGCGCAGGACCGCGATCGTTTCGTCGGTGCTCTGGCTCGTTTTGTCGACTAACGGTGAGGGTCCTGAACAAAGTTGAGAAGGTTCGTTTTCGGAAGGTTCTCTCTCTTTCTCTCGACAGATTTTTCCGAAAAACACCTTGCAATTCGGTATCAGAAAAATCGGGCATTGAACATCGGTCGATACCCATGTGCGCACTCGACGCTCTGTCTAAGCCGACCATTTCGAGGGTGATTTTTAGTGTGGTATGTACTCAGCGACTAGCCGCGCGCACCTACACCGGAGTTTTGGGCAAAAATAATCCCTACCCTACACACTGAGCTTATATCTGTCCAAGTCGACTATTTCAAGGTTTGTGGTTATAGGAGGATCTGTACGCAGCGACTGACCGCGGGCACCTACCGGAGTTTCGGCCAAAAACAATCGCTACACACCAATCTCTTGTCCGTGCTACCGACCCTTTCGAGGTTGGTTTTAGTTGGGCATGTACTCAGCGACTAGCCGCGCACCTACCGGACAATCGGCCCAAACAACCGCTACACACCTAAGCTCTGTCGGTCTAAGCCGACTATCCCAAGGCTAATTTTTACTAGGGTTGTCTGCTCAGCGACTGACCGCGGCCCCTACGGGAGTACGACAAGAACAATCCCTACACGCTAAGCTCTGTCTGCCTAAGCTGACTGCTTCAGGGGGGACTGTTTAGTATCAATACGTAGGGTATGCACTCCGCGACTATCCGCGCACCAACAGGAGTATAGCCAAAACCACCAGGCTTGGTGCCAGGAAACCGACGCTCAGCGACTGGACCGCCTGCATACCTGAGTATGGCCGAAACAATCGGGCTTGGTGCCAGAGTACCCGACGCTCAGCGACTGGACCGCCTACATACCTGAGTATGGCCGAAACAATCGGGCTTGGTGCCAGAGTACCCGACGCTCAGCGACTAACCGCGTACCTACCGGAGCATGGCCAAAACAATCAGGCTTGGTGTCAGGGTACTTGACGTATATATACCTTACTTGCACTACATACATAACGCCGTTAAATATATACTTGGGGGGCTAATTCACTGGCAGGCGCACCGCATGGCATGGTGGGCGCGAGGCCGCAAAAAAACAACATAGATGATAGGCTCTACTTGCATGCTCGCCGCCGAGAGCTCGCCCTACTAATTAGACACAACACAATTTTTAACGTAGGGCCAGCTCGACCTGAACAATACTCGCCAAAATAAATGTAGCGAGACCGCCGTGGTGGGGGAGGGGGGGGGGGGGGGGGTATGATGCCATCATTATCATGCATGGCCATATTCGTATGACCATGGACCCTCGCATCCCTAGAAGGGGGGAGGGGGAGGGGGGGGGGACCGCACAAGAAGACCGCACCAGAAAATTCTAAAGAATTCCCCTCCCCCCAAAAGGCCATACATCAACCATGTAGGCGCAAAAAAAAAGGCCTCATACCCGTAAACTACGTACCAGGCACTGTATCTGTATCATTAAAAAAAAAAATAACAATGTGGTGCACATACGGCCTCCCCCGCCCCTCACCCCCCCCCCCCTACCCACCACTCCCCCCACCCCACCGCCTGCCGCGTTAAATAGATGGGAAGCACAGCTGCTGAACTCTGCCGTACTGCTGCAATACACAGCAGTACATGCAGGTTCCGTCCGCCGCATGGTGTGGCGACATGAGCATTTACGAGCCGGTGATGAGAGAAGAGTCTCCAAGACCCTCCCTCAACACCACCGGCTCCACTCCCACAGCATCCACCACGGTGCTGAAACCCTCCACCTGAAACGAAACAAATAGAAAAAAAAAAATAGTGGGGGAGGAGGCGGACACAACATGGGAGTTAGGGGTCGGGGGTCGGGGTCGGGGGTCGAGGGCTGGGGTTGCATAGGGATAAGATCAAGAGTTCGGGACTTTTGCTACAACGGAGTTGTGTCACTGTCGGGCCAAAACGTTTCTGAGTGATGCTACTCCTCAGCTGAAGGACCACTACCTCATAAGGCATGCCTTACACCCAATCGGGCAGGTTTTCACATCCAAATAAGGCATGTTTTCATACCCAATCAGGCATGTTTTCGTGCCCAAAATGAGGCATGACTTCCACCAAAATAAGGCATGCCTTACATCCAATACGGTATGCAGTAAGGCATGCGGCTTATACCCAATCAGGCATGCTTTCATACCCAACTATCACGGGGGACCATAGTTAACAGGACCAAATATTGTTAGTAAAAATACCTAAATATATAGTTTTTTATGTATGCCATAGGTCCTGTTAACTATAGACCCCCGTAATAGCCGTATACCCAACGAGGCACGCCTTATTATACCCAATCAGGTATGCCTTGCACCAAAATAAGGTATGCGGCTTATACCCAATAAAGCATGCCACAATCTCAATAGGGCATGCCTTGCACCAAAAGAAGGTATGTTTTCATACCCAATCAAGGCATGTCTTACAGCCAAAATAAGGTATGCGGCTTATACCCTATCGGGCATGCTTTCGTGTCCGATTAAGGCATGCCTTTATACCGAACGAGGCACGCCTTACGCCCAATCAGGTACGCCTTCACACCCAGCAAAGCATACCCCACACCCAACAAGCGGCATGCCATATTCCCAAAAAAAGGCATGCCTTACTTACACCAAAAGAAGGCATGCTGCTTATGCCCAAAACAAGGCATACCTCATGCTCAACAAGGCATGCCTTATCGCTGGAATCACATTCGTATTTCACAAGCATACACGGGGATTTGCTCACCGGGGGCAAGCAAGCACGCGCATCCATTTTTTTCACGAAAAACAAATTTCATTTTTTTGGGTGAGGCACAACATTGAGCTCCATGCGCGAGGAACCTGAGGGAAACATAGCTGCATATCTGCCGTGGTGGCAGCGTCTTGGGGTTAGGGGTGGGTTTGACGTTAGTGTTGAGATTACCGGTTGGGGTTAGTGGTTGGGGTTATCGGTTAGGTTCAGAGTTACAGTTAAAGGGTAAACGTCGGGGCCAGGGGTGGGGGGGGGTAGGGTTGGGGTCAGGGTTCGGGTTGGGTTGCGGGCAGAGAGGGTTACGGTTGGGGTCAACACTGGGGTCAGCGGCCGGGGAGAGCATTGGGGTCGGGGGTTGGGTCAGGGTTGGGTTAGGGGTAGGAGTTGGGCGGGAATGGGGTCAGGGTTAGGATTATAGGGCGATTTGGGTTTCTTTTCCTGTCGGGATTTGTTCCTCTCCAGGGAAAAAACGCAAACGCAAGAAGCACTGCCTTACCCCGGGAGAGATCGACGTATCCGTTCGACGCAAAAAAAAAAACGGTTTGGTGCACGCAGGCGTTCCCATGCGCACCAGGGAGGGCGGGGGACGCGGTGAGTGTAGGTGGGGGTGGGCGTGTAGGTTGGGGTGGTGTGGGTAGGTGGAAATGGTGGCGGGAGTGATGGGGGCGGCGGGAGAGGGGTGGGTGTGGGTGTGGGGGCAGGGGGAGGGTAGGGGCTGGCGTGGATGGGCGGATAGGGTGGCGTGGGGGGGGGGGGGTAGGACTGGTGGGGAGGGGGGTGGGGGGTGTGTGGGCGCGCTTCCATGCGATTTAGTGACCAAGAGGAAACTGGAAGTACGTGAGTACAGCCTCAACAGCGTGCACCTAGAAAAAAAAACCCGAGCCATGAGCACCTCAGGCTACTGCTGGTCACTGGCAATCGGGAGGGACATGTTCGCAGTCTGCGCTGAAACATTGGATCATCGGGAGTTGGTCGAGCGCACAGAAGGTACTCATGTACTACAGCACGCAACAACAACTCACCACGCCCATGCCCCCTCTCTCCCCTCCTCTCGTCCCCAACCAATCATCTACCCCCCCTCCCCCGCCTCATCAACAACCCCCCCCCCCCCCCCCCTAAACCCTTCCCTCCCCCCCCCTTCTCAGGACGTCTCGAAAGGGATGCATGGTCAAGGGTCAAACAACTAAGGCAAGAAACTGATGAATACGCCCCCCCCCTCCCCTAGAACGAGTACGGCCATGCATGATACCGAATACACCCCACCCCCCCGGCCAAGAACCCTACATCACCCCCCTCCCTCAACCCCGAACCCCCCCCCCCACCTCCCCCTCGCACCCCCTAAGTCCGGAGCTCTATACCTCAAGCATGCCTGCGTCCACAACAAAGTCGACGGCGTGTCCCCAGGCGCGCTCGATGGCGGCGGGGTCTCCCGACACAGAGGCATCATCGCCCCAGGCATCTCGCCCCGCCCGCCCCCCGCCCCCCTCCTCCTCCCCCTCCCCGTCCGCCTCTTCTTCTTCAGCTACTTCGTCTCCGCTGCTTCCGGAACGCGTCCCCCTTCCCCGCCTCATGTTATCCGCCTCGCCCCATTGATCGCCGTCGGGTAGCTCCGAAGGTACGCTCCCACAAAGAAGGGGTCTGCCGAGAAAAGGTGGCGGAAGGGGGGGGGTGGGAAGTGGGGGACAGCGAGAGGGGTGTGTGGGATGTGGGGGAGGGGGGGAAGGGGGGGCGTATGGGGTGCGGGGGAGGGGGGAAGGAGCGGGACGGGGGGGGGGAGGCGTAATCGATATCATGCATGGTCGTAGTCGTATGACCATAGACCCTCGCATCCCTACAATGCCGGGACGGAGTAGGTCAATGCCGGGACGGAGAACGCCGGGTTTTCACCGACTACGCAGGCATTGCTTGCACCAAGCGCGAAGCGAAAGGTGAGGTGCTCGGCGAGTGGCATGAAGAGGGTAAGCTGCATCCCACCAACGGGTAGAAACACACGCAGCCCCTAACCGTGGACAACCTACCGTTGGCAAACGAACACCGAGACAGACGATAAGAGAGAGAAGTGCCCGTGTGTTCACTAGGGTGCTTCGCAGTAAGGTGGGCAGTAGGTCCGTGCCTTGCTTGATGGATACTTCACAAAGGGGTGTAGGACAACAAGCTGCTGTGGCGGACCTTGTTCCTTGCCGCGTGGACATCTAGAGCAAAGGATAAAACTAGTCGCTGCTGGACTATTTACATGCTGGCTGATACTGTTACGAGGGACCATAGTAAATAGGACCTACGGTACACACAAAAACCTATATACTGCGCTATTTTTACACACAATATATGGTCCTATTTACTATGGCCCCCCGTAATATACGAACGTAACGTTACTTCAGTAAGGAGGCCTGCTCGGTACGGGCTCGAGAAGGTCTGTTCGCGGAGGCACGACCCTTAGTTGTGCCCGCTCAGCTAACCAAGAGTACTTCCAAGCACAAGGAGCCCACACCACACCAACCAAGCAGGTCTCAGGCGAGGGTCACACGGCCAGGATTAGAAACCCCGGTCGCGGTGGGGAGAGAAACAAAAAAAAAACAGGTATTATCCGGAGACAAGGCCCTACCTCATCAAAACAGCATCACCTTATACGGACACAAAACAACTAGCGTGCCTGCGTGGGCAGGTCTACGTGCCGCGGCTCGTGTGTATTATTCTTGGACCACGAGGGAATGAGTTTTTCTTTCCTCTTGTTTTGTTTTGACCACGAGGGAATGAGTTTTTCTTTCCTCTTGTTTTGCGCCTGAAGCGTCCCACCGCGCCGTAACGCCCGCGAGAAGAAGACGGAAACGAGAACCGGCGATGTTTGTAGTCCGACGATAACAGTCGAAAGGCCAAATCGTGGCGCACGCACGTTGACGACGCACACGGAAAGCGTCCTGCTTCCCGAGCTCTTAGCGGCGACACCTATACCCTGCAGCGGTGCCCGAGGCCAAAAGCGTTCCACCTATACACGGACGGCCTCCAAACATAGCATGCCTCTCTCGAGGTACAGGTACCTTTCGTACATCAACCTTTAACCCAAGCATCCCTTAAACGTTTCGGCAGAGTTGTAGGAGCGAAGCGGGTCGTTGGCAAAAAAAATCACGCCCTTGTCTCCTCACCCGTCCAGCTGCTCCAAGAGCTCGAGCAGCACAGGCGCGTCCGGCAGTCGGATGCCGATGTGCTTTCTCTTCCAGGACTTCTTGTGGTGCTTGTGCTCGATCAACATCCTCGGCACCTGCTCCTCCCCCCAGCAAAATTATCGCAGAAATGTACATTCGAAAACGGGGCCACGGTATCAGGCACCCTCTCTCCCACGAGAAGCATCGCAGAACATCACCACAGCGGGTCGCGATATCGCTTCGCCCGCTCACACACAATAACCGCGGAACGGTATTTGGTACCAGGTAGGGCTGCAAATCGGTTGTGTTTTACCGATATTTCAAAAATCGGTCTTCGGCGCGGACGATATATCCGATATATCGGCGAATCCGGCGGCGTGTGAGCGAATCCTTGTTTTGAATCCTCTTTCTACGATAAATGTGAATGAATCCTACTATCAATATTGCGGGTGACCATAGCAAATAGAACCAAATATTGTCAGTAAAAATAGGTAAATATATAGGTTTTTGTGTGTATCGTAGGTCCTATTTACTACGGTCCTCCGCAATAAGTCAGTTATGAAAAATTGGGACAATGCCTTGCAGATGCTTTTTCCCGGCGAAAGACATGTCCCCATTTGCCGATTCCAATTTCCGATTCAAATCGCCCCGTAAAACCGATTCACAGCCGCAGCAATATGGTACATGATTCTACTGCTGCTTCTCCATACTTGCAGCAGGTTTGCTACATTCTTCCTCACCGGCAACAAGCGTAAGAAACGGACCACCACCAGCCGATTCTCCTATTACGGGGGACCATAGTAAATAGGACCTATGGTACACACAAAAACCTATATATTTACCTATTTTTACCGACAATGTTTGGACCTATTTACTATGGCAAACCGTAATATGAATAGTTGAGAGCAAACCTGCCTTCCCGACGAGAAGAACATTCTACCGAAATGACTACTACGGGGGACCACAGTAAACAGGACCTACGGTACACACAAAAACCTATATATTTCCCTATTTTTACTAACAATATTTGGTCCTATTAACTATGGTTCCCCGTAATAGCAATTTTTGATACTGTTGTCAAGAGAGAGGGTGAGACGGAGAGAGAGAGAGAGAAAAAAAAAAACAGCGATAGAGAGTGTGAAACAATGAGAGAGAGAGAGAGAGCACTCACGCACCTCGTTGGTAGAAGGGAGGATGAACGTGAACGGCCCGGGCAAGACCGCCTTCATGGTCTTGAATAACGCCTTCCATAAACAGGTACCGACGGCAAGTTAAGGGACGGAAGAGCAGACACCAGTTCAATAAGTACAAGCGCAAACTTCGCAAAAGGTTTACCTCGGGAAGGAAGGAGCACATGAAAGGTAATCGTACACACGATCACGGGGGACACTATTACGGGGGTCCACAGTTAACGGGACCAAATTTTGTTATTAAAAATAGGTAAATATATAGGTTTTTATGTATACCATAGGTCCTGTTAACTATGTACCCCCGTAATAGTATATAGGGCCTACGCTACATACAAAAACCTTTATATATTTCCTATTTTTACTATTACGGGGGACCATAGAAAGTAGGACCAAATATTGCTGGTAAAAATAGGTAAATATATAGGTTTTTATGTATACCATAGGTCCTATTAACTATGGACCCCCGTAAAAACAATATTTGGTCCTATTTTCCCCCCGTGATAGTATATACTTAAATGTATATTTATAAAACACAAAAACAATATTTACACCGAGAGCGGGGACGGCGGAACAGGTACCGACGGCAAAAAAAAGGCGATTGGACACATGCATACCGACGACAGAAGGACGCCGGGGGGGGGGGGGGGGGGGGGGGGGGGGGGGGGGGGGCGTACTCATTTGTTGCTTGCCTTAGTCATTTGACCATTGACCACGCATCCCTTTCGAGACGGAGCACCGTTCCTACTCCTAATAGAGACACCTCCAACAATTGGGCGCTCATTACGTTGCTTCCATAATTTACATAGAAACTTTTTGCTAATCTTATCCCCTTCCTGTTTGGCCTCCTGTGGCCACCATCTATCTCCCAGGATAGCGATCGTTTTCTCGCTGCTATTCATTGTATCAAACTCCTCCATGTCACATTCGTCTATTTTCCTCATCTCCTCCTCTAACACATCCCGTTCCTCCCTGTATATTTCACATTCTCCTACTATGTGAGTTCTACTCTCTATTGCTTTGCCACACGGGCACATCTGTGCGTCTACTTCCTCCTCTTCCCGGCTACTGGTGTACCTCTTTCTTCTTTCTGGCAGGTCCAGGCCCCCTACACGGGGGGGGGGGGGGGGGGGGGGGGAAAAAGAAAAGCAAGGGCTTGTTTTTTTACTTAACTTGATAGCCTTCGGTACGACGACCAAACGAAAGCGATAAGTTCTGGTCTTATCAACACCGTCTAGGGAGCGTTTGCAGCAGAGGCTTGCGGCGAGAGGGGTATCGCCCAAGGGCACTCGTTGGCGTGATGGGCCGGGTCGGGATGGGTTCACGGGCGGGCTCTCGTAGCAGCAGAAGGCACACGGGGGTACACCAAGACTTGGAAGAAAACACGCCAGTTGGCTCTTACGCGCACCAGGCACTCGTCTCAACAGGTTTGATAGCACCAGAAGAAATATAAATATATATATATATATATATATAGGACGCTCCTCCTCACTCGAGTAGCGTCACCCTCCGCCGAAACCAAGGTTTATATTTTCATTTTTACTAAGGAAACATGTACCGGCATGATACTACTGCTGTAGGCTCTACCCGGTATATATGAATTCAGCCCGCAGTACGAACAATCCCCTACATCATGTGACGGCGCAAACGCGACACCGGGCATAAAGTTCCTGCTATCCAGTCGGGGGGAGCTCAAGGTATAGCTCCCGTCAGCAAAAACAAACATTGCCACCGAAAAGTGCGCTCTAGTTTTCACTATCGGAGCAAAGCTGCAACAGCAGTACAGGAAGTATTTTTGAACCGAGAATGGAAATGGCCCGGGTTTTCGGTTTTCGGGCTTCTCCGCCGAAAGAGTCGGTCGGTTTCGGTTCTACGAAATAAAAAGTAAAAACCGAAGCCGAAACCGAGAACGGTTTTTCGACCCGAGAATTGTTGTTTTTTAAAACTCGATTTTCGGTCTTTTGAAAAACCGATAAAAAACATCGACCGAGAAAAAAAAATCGACTTTCGGTCATCATAACACCGAAGTACATACATGCATCGTCATGCTGCGCGCGTGTCGTGCGCCTCTACTATTAAGTGCCACTTCGAACACGCCGGGAAAGCTTGGTGGGGCGGACAGAGGCTGGAAACCGTCCTACAAAAAAAAAAAACAGCGTTTGATTTTTCCCCCCTCAAGAGCGCCCCAAAATTTTGAATCGTAGCTCAGCCGGCCACCCGCCTTTCCCCCGACAAGAATTTCCACCCCCGTGGCCGGCATTATCCTGCTACGAATCGCTGGGCCAGCCAAGCCACTGCCAGAACAGTGGATGGGCTGTGCCCCCGCACAAAATTACGTATTTGGAAGTGATTTACAGTAGTTCTACGCGATGTTGATTACCTGGTGTGTACCAACCAACAAATGGAAAGCCCGCCTTTTCATTCTTTGTTTTTTTTAACTAAAATTTCGTCCGAAAAATATTTACCGATGCAGCGACCCGGAAGAACACAGAAGCGACCATAATCTGGGCGAATTTTAAAAAAAAGCAAGAAACGAAAAATTTCAGGCTTTCTATTCGCGTGTCTATGCAGTTCAAATAACGATAATAAAATTTATTTTGTCGAAATTCGCAAAATTGGGCGGGGCAGAGCGGGGCATCGCAGCAATGCTATATCATCCTCGTCACTTACTTGTTTATTATTTAGGAACCCTCTTTCTGGACATACCTCTTGATGGGCGACGAACCGGGCAGTGAAACTGATGTCGATCGTCTCCTTGGGTCTTCTGCCTTGCCACACTAATTTCTACCTCGCTCAACAACGACGATTTTTGGAGTCGTCCTATGGAATTTTTCGTCAAAATGCCGGCAAGAAATGGTACTTTTGAGGTTTCTTGGACATCTCGGCGAGATCGAGTAGGAGTATCAAAAACTTTGGACCTGCGCATCCACTGTGGTGTCGGGGTCGGTTCTTCCAGTTTTCAAGTCCATGCTTGAAGCGGTTCACGATATCGTACGACTTTAATAACCTCTGCCCGCTTTTGGGCTGGCCCAGCCCGTTTCCCTTGGCGTATTTTCCCTCGGGAGATGATCGGTTCTAAAGCACCTATATGGGCGCGCGCGCGCGGGGGGGGGGGGGGGGTCCGCGCGCCCTCCCCCCCATGCGCTTGTCGACACGTTCGTACCTTGTGCTTTTATCGGCACGTTCGTACCTTAGATGTGGCCTTATCATCCTACCTTGTCGATACCCTTGGCGTACGTGTTCATGGTGGATATGTCCTTGCACAGCAGACTCAGCGGCTTGTGGCGCCCCTGCTCATTCTTGATCTGCAAGATCTGTGCACGCCGGAGCAGGAAATCGAAACCCGTGAAAGCCCATGGGTCAAGAAACGAACACGCCCGACAGAACGCACGCGCGAAGCAAAATAACCACGCAAATAATGGAAGCCCATAACCATATACCACTTCGAATAAATATAGAATATACACATATACCTGGTATATAAATTATTTATGTATCACACGCAAGTTGAGGGTCGCTAGCGCATTAAAAGTACATCGAAACGGTCCTTATATTGCGAGACAGAGTGGTACACTTACACCTTAAGGGATGGTTTTTCGATGGGTTTTGGAGCCGATTTTACCCAAAGGAAGCAGGGCGAACAAAACAAAACAAAACAAAACAATGTCGGCTTTGGAAATGTGTCTTATTACGGGGGACAATAGTAAAATAGGACCATATATTGTCAGAAAAAATAGGTAAATTTATAGGTTTTTGTGTGCACTGTAGGTCCTATTTACTATGATACCCCCGTAATAGGACACTTGTACATGACTCGCGCTGCTATTGATAGTGGTGCGGCATCAACCGTTCTTGCCGGAGGAGCGAAACGATGGTAGGGATGAAATTCATTAATACATAACTTGAGTTGTTCACTTTTGTGGATCAACTATTAATGGTGGCGTCAAAAGAGCAAGGGACAGGGACAGGGGTGGGTGAAATTAATTGAGCAATGACTCTTGAGCTACAGTAGTAGCGTGGATTCATCAGTGTTTTGCAATAGAGGGAAACGATATCTAGCACGACACAACACCCACCCCCTCCGACTCTCTCCACAACGAACGCGTGCATGAATTTATAGAGCCCAAACTTCGATCTGGGCGAGAGATCGTTCCGAAGCTCACCATCAAATTTCGTTTTCGTCGACCCTGTACTTGCTTTATACTGCGCCTCGTATGATAAAAGCTCGATTTTCTCCTCCGGCTTCACTCGAATTTTTAAGCGAGCCGACGCAGTGAACTCCTTCGGGACCCCGAGAAAGCGACGAAAACAAACATGCCTTTTGGTGGTACCACAACCCTCGCACGCACGGGTAGGGTCGTGCCTCGCCCTCGCCGTGCGACCCCTTGCTTTCAACCATCGTGACTCGGACACTGATGTGCCATTTCCCAATCAAGCAGTAACCGTCTCTTGTAAGCGTCGGTTTCGGGCGTCAATTTTGCCCTCTGAAGTTTCAAGAGGGTTAAGAAGCCGATTTTTTACCCTTACAAAACTGCCGTCCCGTTTTGGGGACAAATCACCCAAAATTCTAAGTAGTACCAACCGTGGACGACAAGATCATGCTTGCTTACACCCGTAACTCGGACATAAACGTGTCGTTTCCGAATTAAGCAGGCAACCGTTTCTGTAAGCGGCGATTTTGTCCGTCAATGTTCCTAGGTAAGGTGTGCGTGAACAGCTCCCGTGACCAAGGCGACTGTGTTGAAAATAAAAGCACCCTACCGCCGTGCCATTGGCCCATTTAGGACTGCAGTCCCCTTTTGCGGACAAACGCAACAAACAAGCAAGACAACGAACAAAACACGAGGGACGAAAACACACACAACCCAAAACTCAAAAGCACACAAGGCACACGAAACCGTCCCTCGCACCCTCTCCACGCCCTTCCTGCTCTGTATGTCGCACGCGAAGGTGTAGCACGTGTCCGTCGGAATCACCCCCACCCCACCTCTCCGCAACATGTTGCCCGCTTCCTCGAGCCTGGTGACGTTCATAGCAGGGGGTGACACCGTGGGGAGGGGGCAAGGGGAAGGGGGGTAGGGGGGAAGGGGGAAGGGGAGGAAAGGGAAAGGAGCGGGTGTAAGTGATCGGCGCCAAAAAAAAAAGGTACCGTGCCCCTTTCGAGATCGCCGTACGTAGCACGACTCTACGACCAATCGCGGAACAGTCTCCAAAAAGAAAAGAAAAAAATAGGACCGGCATCATATTCGCTCGACCAATCACGACAACGCACGCTCACAGCGGAGCCGTCATCACTCAAACCGCAGCAAGAACAAATGCGGGAGCCATCAACACAGCACAAGGCAGCAAAACAACCTGCCGCATCGTGCCGTGCGCACCAAAGTGTCGCGGAGTGGGCAACCGCTTCGTTGGGCTCCGCGTTGTGCTCTGCCGCCTTCGTGTGCTTGCCACTGCTGCTGTGCGGTCTCTTCTGCATGTATGTCGAGACAGCAACCTTTGACGGGTCTCGACACCCGCGTCGTTGCTGGACGCAGCAGCACACAGGCAGCCGTAGCAGGAGCAGCATCAGCAGCATCAGCAGCAGCATCATCAGCAGCAGCAGCAACAACAGCAAACAGCGAGACGCGTGCGTACACGGCAAGCACCACGCGCCGCGCCAAGGAAAGGGACAAAGCGAGGGACTGCGAAGCGCCAGGAGACGCCAAGCGGCGGGCACCGAGGCGAGCGAAACCGAGACCTAGCGAGGTGTTGGACGCACACTGCTGTACCTGGTTATAACTAGTACCCCTCAAAATATAAGGACCTATCGTCTTCAGTGATAGTAGTAATCCTTTCAGGGCAAACCGCAGTCCCGTTTTGGGGAGAAACGGCCTAAAATTATAGTGGTTTGTCCCCAAAACGGAACTACAGTTCTAAAATGGTTAATACTGCATGCAATCGGTCCTCCACATCTTAAAAAACGAAAAACAAAAAAAACAAAAAGCAAAAAACAAAAAAACAAAAAACCGAAAAGACACCTATTAATACAATAAATACCTCATCAGCTGCGAGATCGAGAATTTTATTACTCTTAAGTAAAAATTCGTCGTCTTTTTTTGCAAGCTGCATGCGGGTAGGTACTCCGATCGCGCGTGCCATGATACGTACCGCTCTGACCGACAATATAAACCACATTTGTAGTCTACTATGAATATCAAACGGGTCTTGTATCACTGCTGTGTCAGAGTGGTGCGGGTTTTCGATAACTTTAGGAAAGACACAAGGGGCTACGCCGACGGCCTGGGACGGCCGCCGGTCGCAGACTTGCGTGATGGGCGTATAATGCAGAGGGAGGAGGAGGAGGAGGAGGAGGAGGAGGAGGAGGAGGAGGCTGAGACTCGACGCCAAGAGAAAGAGAGCGTGCGCTCCACACTCCACGAACGCTGAAAAACGCGGCAGAATGCTGAGGATTACTTGCCGATTACCCGAAAAGCGGCGGAATGCTAGAAGGCGGTGTAACTAACTCCTAGCCCAGGGAGTACGCGATGACCGGACAAAGCGGCTCCGTAGAAAGGTGCCATCACAGCAGTGGCTGCCGTAGCAGTGCTGCTGTAGCTATACGTCTCCGCATCCACATAATGCAGCTTCACTGCTGTAGCTCCCGCTGTACCATAGCGTACACACCAAAAGTGTTGCTGTCCGTCATATGTGCTGCTGGCTGTAGGTGACATGCGATCTCTCTCATATATCCCTGGATATTTTTTTATGGATGGCAGTTCTCAACCAAGCCTGGGTGGCACGTGCTATCGGGGCATTCCATCGATGACCCAGATGCATCCACCCGCGCAGGCCGCGACATTGGCGACGCCGACCGGGTAGTTGATCCTCCCCATGGGTCGGAGGTCGGAGAGGACGTGCAGGAAAGAACCACGCGAATGCATACACTCTGTCGAGAGACCATGGCCCAAAACACTGACAGGGCAGGGATTTTCGGAGATTCCTTCGTAGATCCCAACGTCAAGGCTTCGCCCGCGCGCCACGGCGCCGAGCGGGCGGATCCTCCGACGCCGGGCGGTTCAGGCGTGGAGGGGGAACGCTCCGGCGAAGAAACCGCGCGGAAAGACAGTCAGAGGCGGGAGAGATCCGCCGACCAAAAGCGGATCGGATCAGGCTGAGGATCATCATGGGTATATTTATACCAGGAACCTGGTAACCTGGTAGGCCGGTGCCTCCCCTGGGCGATACGAATCTGTTCCGCAATATGAGGGCCGTTCGCAGAGTATCCCTGAACGGGCCAGCCAGCGTTTGGCGTGAAGACCTCCTCAGCAGAGCCAGCCAGCTGTGGGCATGCAGCCTGCTTTGGCATTGGGAGAGAAAACAAAACTCCAGCACCTCGCACGCGTGGCGACGACAAGAGGGTCGAAGCAATTTCAGTAACGCTTTGCTTCCACCTCCACCCATTGCTCACGCACGGTCGATATGTACACTACAGCCTCATCTGGTGTAAGCATATGTAGCAGCTATCAATCCCTCATGCCAGGTGTCGCCTGATATCGTACCTGGTAACGTTATATAGGCGTCATTCGTACGTACCGCCGTGCTGTACTGCTGGGTTCAACTTGCGGACTTAATATTACTGTAATACGAATACTCTCAGTTGCGGACAAATATGTTACATAGGAGACCGGTCACTATACTTTGTAGACGCGTCAAGGACCATTTACGCATTTACATACCATATTTAGTTCAACGTACCCGTCAGCCAAGTCGTCAAACCGCGGTCTCCTCATAGGACGTGTATAATACTTTCGAATGAGAACAACCCTGTGATATACGATTCCTTCACTCATACCTCCAGGAATCGCTCTCCACGTTCTCGATCTCAATGTACAGCGCCTTCTTCTGTTGCTTCGAGCGCCGGGAAGCGGTCGACGCCCCCCCGCCCCCTCCTCCCCCTCCTCCTCCTCCTTTCTTGCCTTTAGCCTTGACCTTCATAGACAGCGAGGTCCCTCGTCGCGGTGAACACCTGCTACTGCTGCTGCTGCTGTGATGGTCATGATGACGCATGCGTCTCAAATCAAAACTCAGCTGAGCCCCTTTTGTTCTACAGCCGACTGCAGGAGTGACCCAGCAGCTGCTGCGTCCGGCACTCGAGGAGGACGACAAGGTCATCCTGCGCGACGAGGCACACCGTCGGTGTTGGCTTCGCGCGTGGAGAGCGTTCGCAGTACGAGGGTGTTGTTCCGTGTGAGCAAGCTGGAGGGAGGCAGATGGTTGTGAAGTCGATCTTGGAAACGAATTTCTAGCACGAGTACTAGGAAACGATAGGGTGGACATCACGAAAGCTACAAGTACGGCGGCTCGGCACGCCGCCCGCGCGCTAGGCTTCAAGGTTGTGGTCACCATGAGAGAAGTATATATGAGAAAGGGACTCGGTGGGAGGCGGTGCGCAGCGCAGAACATCGAGCAAACAAACACGACATGCAAGGCTTTCCTTCATGTTGTTTGGGAGGTTTGCGCAATGATAGCATGGCGTGTTGACTTTTTGGCGTTTCATTTGGCATTTGGGTTAATTACGCCGCGTTGCCCTTCGGCACGACCATACGACGGTACGACGGCATCGCCGGTGCGATAGCCTCTGACTTGTGCGGCTGTGCCAGGCTGTGCGGCGGTTATTGCGTTCGTTTGTTTTCTCAGAGGCATACAGAAGGGCCGGGGGCGAGAATATACCTCTCGGGGGCCCGAGCGAGAGATGTTGGCTTCTTTTTCTTCTTCCGTTTCGTCTCCATCGCGAGATCCAGAACCGATAGCGAAAAATATTTCGGACGTCCTGCTGAAAGAAGCGAAGGAAAAGGCCTTAAATCGCGAAGCTATCGCTTCTCTCAGAAGGTGCGTCCATCACAAACACGTTTATCGTGAGCACGATCAATCCCGGCACGCGCTTGGTTCGTAGGACTTCCCAACAGATTGCGAAGTGACGAAAAGACAAAGACGCACCACGGTACTGTACCGGCACTTCGTACCCTGTACATGTGGTACGTGGCTTCGAAAGGTGAAATCAGGAGGCTGTGCGGATGAAAGCTGGCATATTTGTATCATGTGTGCACTTTGTCGAGGATCCACGATAGCGTGTCGTCGAGAAACGATCGCTTCTTGCATTCGCACTTTACAATAATATGGTACGTGGCTTCGAAAGGTAAAATCAGGAGGCTGTGCGGATGAAAGCTGGCATATTTGTATCATGTGTGCACTTTGTCGAGGATCCACGATAGCGTGTCGTCGAGAAACGATCGCTTCTTGCATTCGCACTTTACAATAATATTTTGTACGCGAGTACGTATATACAAGTGAATAGTTCGGGCGAAAACGAAGGACCGAAACATGGTGCGGACAAGCAGAGCGACGCACGGTTTCGCCTTCATGCTGTATGCCAATATTTAGGCGAGTATCCTCTATTGCAGCAACGGAAAAAGGAAATAAGCACCACCGACAGACTGTACGAACACCCCATGCTCTTCGTACGGTCATGTCCGCACGAATTTTTTACCAATACACATGACGTCGAGGTCTCTTGGGGGTTAAGCCACACTTCTGTCCTTGTACTCGCACATACATCAGAACGTACGTAGTGGTACGTATTGCCACGAAAGCCTCAACCGCAGGCATGTGCATCGAACATGTATGTTACTTTCATACCGGTACCTGGTACGAGACCCTACCGCAAACTGCCGCGTATCTGCAAATCTTTACGGGCATGATTTTGATCGCTCTGGGTTCGACGTCAGCCATCGCTGCACTCTAAAGTAGGCGTTTCGTTCTATTTTTTGCCACGTTCGATAGGCGCTCCTTCAAGGCCGGCGGGAGAAGCACAGCAGTGGCCTCCGCGGCGGCGACCAAGTCGCGGCACAAAGCAGTACTATCAACAGCAACAACACCAGGGAACGGCGTGGGGAATAGTCATTTCGTGAAACGGTCGGATCATCGCATACGGCGACTCAGGTCCCTGCCCGACGCCACACCAAGGTGATCATTGTCTTGCAAGTTGCGCATTTCTTGTGTATACGTGCAGTCGTTGTGTTGCTGTGACGCAGTAGAGCCACGTCCCTCTATCATGATAATAATAAACCGGGATACTGGGCAAGTCAACGCAGAAAGGGTGGGTTCCACGGTAACGTTGCCATAACCGCTCTCGACTCTACCAGACTTACGACGTTTACCTGTACTGTTGTCTATTGGATCCATCGGTTCACAATCGTAGACATTCTTGGCGAGTCCCCGCCGAATCAACAGTGCGCTTGCCACTACCCAAATTTATGTGCAGGCATCGTGGGTTGCGTCAACATTGACTGACCACCCAGAAATGCCCCCCCCCCCCCCCTCGAAAATAATAATAATAAGGAAAAAAAGGAGATGCATACATGTGCAAAGGCATATGTAGTCTAACTTCATCATGTACGGCAGTAGTGCGGGTCCCTCTACAGCAGTGGCGGTATGTATGCGTTATTATAGCCAACAATATCGGCACTATAGCGGCAACCGGCGCTAACTAGCACCACGGGGGGACCATAGTTAATAGGACCTACGGTGCAAACAAACACCCATATAAATACAACTATAATTACGATTTTTGAGGTCGTTGTCACTTGCTAGCTCTTGGCAGACAGACCGACTGATAGACAGCTCTTCGCAAACAGCCCTTCTTCTTTGAAACAGCCGAACAGCAAAACAACCTTTCTTCTTTCTTCTTCGCCAAACAGCCAAACAACCTTTTCTTCTTTCTTTTTCCGCAAACTGCCAACCAATAGACAGCTCTTCGCACGGCGCCTAAAAGAGGCGTCTCGCCTTCGACGAACGGCATAGATAGGTGCAGCTGTCGGCGGCCAAGCTGCTGCTGTCGGTGGCGAACCTGCTGGTGCTGCAACCCCCGCCTCTCCCTTCTCCACGCCCCCTAAGCTCACCTCCCCCTCGTCGAGAGGCGCGTGGTCCTCGCCCTCTGGCAAGAGAGCGGCAACGACAAAGACCGACCTGGTGCCGGCTGTTGTTTGCGACCAGTGCACGGACCAGCACTTGGTCAAGAACTCCGCGCCTGGTGGCAAAAACGTGGCCTTCGCCACCAGCAAGGATCTCATGTGCGTGGTGGCGGGATCATCCTGACAGGGCAACCGACTGCGAGTTCTGTGCTCACCCGATCAAGGAAGGGACTGTCTCGTACTCCCTAGAGACTGCTGACAGTGGTGAGTGTCTTACGTCTATTGTGCATGCTGTATGTTGCCAGTACGTTTTTTTTTTTGGGGTTTTCAATTGCCTTTTTGCATACAATCCTACGTCAAAGCGTTTATTTATTTTTGACTCATCCATGCTCGTTCTTTCCCCTTCGTGCGTTGCGTCGGCTCCTCTTACACACAGTGCACGCGAACGCGCACATGCACAACTGCTTGCGGGACGTGAACGAAGGAACGGAGGATTCAGCTGTCGCCGTCACCGCTGCACCGAACGACGTGAGTGCTGCTGCTACTGTGGTGCATTTTCGGTGCATGCGCACGATTTCTGTGTGTACATGTTTTTTTGGTGACCCCACATACTCATTTTTTGCTCGTTTTCGGCTGCCGCTGCTGCTGCTGCTGCTGCTGTCAGCGCCACGCCCGTGAGTGCTGCTGCTGCTGTGCACCTGCTTCTCCTGTGCACTCGCTGCTGCTGTAGTGCTGCTGCGTTGTTGCCGTGCGGTGCACTTGCTGCTCCTGTGCAATTGCTGCTGCTGTATGTAGTGCTGCTGCGTTGTTTCGCGTGCATCATGCTGGAAGCGTACATATTTTCGGATCGTCAATTCCGTAGGTTTTGCGATGGAGGCATACCAGGGTACATACTTTTTTTCTTCCTTATTCTCATATCGTTGCTATGCTGCTGCTGCTGCTGCTGCTGCCAACGCTGCTGCTGCTGCTGCCAACGCTGCTGCCAACGCTGCCAACGCTGCTGCCAACGCTGCGGCGATTCGTTGAAGCTTCTGCTGCTGCTAATGCTGTGGCTGCTTCTGCTGCTGCTGCTGCTAATGCTGCCGCAATATCCACTGAATGTTCGTATGTATGTACTCGGATTACTGTTTTTCTTGGTCGTTTTTGTACTCAAATGGTTCCTTTTGATACGTGAAAAAATATTTTTGTCGTTCTGCTCCTGCATTTTGCGTACGTACTGCAATTTCTCGTTTTTGGCTTGGTTATTTTCATATATATCGTTGCTATGCTGCTGCTGCTGTGGGCTGCTGCGTTGTTGCCGTACATCATGCTGCACTTGTGTGTGTACATATTTCGGTATTGTCAATGAAATTCCGTAGGTTTTGCGATTGCGGCATACCAGGGTACATACTTTTTTTCTTCCTTATTTTCATATCGTTGCTATGCTGCTGCTGCCAACGCGGATTATTGTTTTTATTGGCCATTTTTCTACCCAAATGGTTTTTTTGATGCAAAAAGAAAATATTTTGGTCGTTTTGCTCCTGCATTTTGCGTACATACCACTTTTTCTCGTATTTCGTATTGTTGCTATGCTGCTGCTGCGTTGTTGCCGTACAGCATGCGGAGGTGGGTCTATAGTGAGGTACCAAAAATACTTTTCGGACGGCCTCGGGGTACATACTTTTTTTCTCCCTTCTTTTCATATCGTTGCTATGCTGCTGCTGCCAACGCTGTGGCGATCCGTTGCTGCTTCTGCTGCTGCTGCTGCTGCTGCTCTACTTTTAGTGCTGCCGCAATATTCACTGAATGTTTGTATGTACTCGGATAATTGTGTTTCCTGGTCGTTTTGTGGCGCTGCTGCGTTGTTGCCGTACATCATGCTGGACATGATTTGTGTGTCTATTACACTTAAACTTGTGCGTGTGTACATATTTCTGTATCGTCAATGATTTTTTTGTGGTGCTGCTGCGTTGTTGCCGTACATCATGCTGGACGTGATTTATGTGTGTACTACTGCTGTACTACACTTGTGTGTCTACATATTTCTGTATCGTCAAGGAAATTACGTACTTGATGCTTCTGCTGCTGCTGCTGCTGCCGTCGTATAGCAAGCGATTACATACTGCTGTTGTGCCGCTGTAGAGTAGTACAAATAATGAACTCTGCCCCCCCCCCCCCCCCCTTCCCCCTCCCCCGCCATTCCCTGCACGCCACTCCCGCCCCGCGCACCCTATATGTTTACTTCGACCAGGTCCGTGGCAAGTGCTACAACTGCCGCCTGACGGACTCCACCATCAAAGACGGAGACATCATCATCAAGCGCAAAAAGACTCCCTTCCATTTCGCCTGCTCCAGGGCTTCGCGGAATTCCGAAGCAGTACACCAAGCAGATTGTCGCCATCCAGGACGAACGAAAGGAAACAAATTGTTTCCCACATTTCCCAAAATCACGATTATTTCTTCCTACACATATCCAACGGGTTCAACAGCGAACAGATCCACATTCTGGGCCTCCCGCCTCGTTACTACAGCATCCTGGAAGACTATTTACATATATGTATCATGTCTCATCCAAACTCCTATGCTGGCTACATCGAAATCGCGGCCGCCCAGCAACTATACAACATTTCCATAACCGTTGTCGTTGCCGGCACTGCTGCTTTCTCTCCTGTCCCAAACCTTCCTTTAATTAAACAACAGCCTGTATGTTGTATATCATCCACATGCCAAGCACTGCTCCACTCTCCCCACACTGATGAAATATGTTATTCGTATTATTATTAGACGAATGTCATCCTTACTCTTGCGTCACCCGATCTTACGTTTCACATTACATTCATAAATAAACGCGATTATTACATCCTTCACCGTTTCTTACACAAATACATTTAGTTTGGTTGGCTTTGGGCTATGTCGCCAATAATTGCAGTTATATGTACACGAAACGACGGAATACCCACTCCGAAGGAAAGCCTTGTATTTTCCTATTTTTACGAACAATATTGGGTCCTATTTTCTGTGGCCCCCCTTAATACCCACTCTACCGCAACTGGTGAACCCCATCTGCGTCAAGCGATTCCACAGGCATTATTGCGGGCAACCGGCAGTGCACTGCTCGACCGGTACTGATATAGAGGAATCACAAAATATTGCGCTCGACTTATACCTGGTGCCCTACAATTCGGTTCCGATCCCCGCTCTGTGTTTTCCGTCGTCACCGCAGCCGAGGGCCGAGAGATCACCCGCTGCGCCGTCGAGATAGTGTCCCGTTGCGCGATATTTCCGGAAGCGGCGGCAGCGACAGCAGTAGCGGCGGCGTTATTGGCGGGGGAGGGGGCAACTCTGCTGTCGGTAACGCTGTTGGAGATGGTGTCGGCAGTGCTGCCGGTAAGGCCAACCCGACCAAAAAGGCGGAGGAGGTGTCCTGGTGGCCGCCATCCGAAGGGGGCGTCTACGCAGGCCGCGGCGGGCGAGGGATCCCTCCGGATGTGGCGAGGACTGACGCATTTCCGGCTAAGCTCAGGTGACGTTACAGTACGCGACATCAACTTGAGAAGCTCCTATTTTCGGGCTTAGGTTCGTGGCTTGTTGTGATTTCAGTGTTGAGCACAGGCTCTTAACCTTTTTAGGGAAAACTGCAGTCCCGTTTTGGAGCACACGATGTTCAGATTCAAAGTATTAATATTACGGGAGACCAAATTTTGTTAGTAAAAGTAGGGAAATATACAGGTTTTTGTGTGTACCGGAGGTGCTATTTACTATGGTCCTCCGTAATAGTTCGTCTGTTTGTCCCCGAAACAGGACTGCAGCTCTAAAAAGGCTGTTCGACAGGGTTTCGAGTGGCGTTTTTCGATGAGAAACGAGTGCCCATAGCGATAAATAGCTGCGAGCTCTCGAACATATACAAATCTCAGCGTGAAATGTTTAACTCTCAATTTCTTAGCGCATGTCGCGTACTCAATTTCTTAGCACAGGTCGCGTACTCCGAGGAATTTGACGGGCACTGCTGATGAAGTTATGGTATTACATCGTGATGCATATCTATATATCATGCTCTGTTATTGCTTCGCCATGAGCAGACACGCAACATGCAGGGGGGGAAAAAAGAAGAACAATATGACGAACCTGTGAGATCGAAAACTTGCTCAAAACTCATTAATCTTTTGCAAGCTTGGTGTGATACTATTACGGGGGACCATAGTAAATAGGACCTACGGTACACACAAAAACATAGATAGATAGATATATTCCCTATTTTTACTATTAATAACAAAATTTGGTCCTATTTACTGTGGTCCCCCGAGATAGTGATAATTAATTCGCGCGTTTTACGGGGGTGCGCAGTTTTTTTTTAAATCATCACAGAGTTGTCTACAACTTGTTGCAAGTTTGAAAGCAACGGGATCGCTACCTGCCAAGTTCCTGGCATGCCCTTATGGCGACTGCTGTAGTTACGGTATACTCCCTCTAATATATATATATATATAAACCACTCTGGCCGGAAGTATAAGAACCATGTACACATTAATGGGAATACAAAGCGGCCCATGTGTTTACGGCGGGAGTGGTGCATGCTTTGGGGTACGTACGATACACATTTGGGGGGGGTGAGAGTTTTAGGGTCACAGCAGTTGTGGGTCTTCGCTGTGTAAGCAGACACGTACACAATGCTCGGGGCGGAGGTAAATATTTGGTTGAGGTATGGGAGGCAGGCGTGCAATAACGATGTGTGTGTGGATATTTGTCCGGGATACGGCTCGCAGCCGAGAGAGAAACGAGCCCCCTCGTCTTAGTCGGCCACTGCATCTATGTACGGCAACTTTTAGCTCTCCCTCGGCTCACCGACAAGAAGATCACAGTGTAGTGAAGGATGGCGCGCGTGCCCCGGGCGTTTTGACTCATCACGTACTAACTATTAAACAATACCAGGTAGCTGGTACGTTATGTATATCCGGTGTAAAATATATCCCACACAGGACAGATTATGGTCTAGACGATCGATTCATAGATCCTAGCCTACCGTAATGAGTTGAGACGTTTGTGCAGGGTCCAACCCAGAAAACAACGCGTTCGATCACGCAGGTGCACGGCTCTTACCCGGCAAACATGAGCTAGACCATGCTGATCAGGAATCCATCCGCCTTGAAGGATCTAAATCACGAACTGGCGGATCAATGATCTGTCGATGATCTGTCGATGATCTGTCTAATCTATGTGATTCATCGGATTTATTTGATCTATCTGATCTGTGTGGTCTATCTGATGTATCTTACCTATCTGATCTATCTGATCTATCTGATCTATTTGACCTATCTGATCTGTCTGATCCATCTGATCTGTCTGATCGATCTCATCCTTCTGATGTATCTGATGCATCTGGTGTATCTTGATCTATCTGCTCTATCTGCTCTATCCGACGCGCGAAACAAGTATCGGCGAGCTGTTGCTGTAATTTTTGAATCGTGCAGCCACTTGCGATCGATGATGCAGCCGAGAATACACATCCCGTACTACAATAACAACTCCAGGAGAATACGTGCACACGCCGGTATGTACGAAGCCGCTTACCCAACATGCCACGCACGTGGCACCTCCTCCTCCTCCTCCTCCTGCTGCTGCTGCTGCTGATGCTGATGTCGCGTTTTCCCGTTTGCTCTTCCTCTTTTTTGGTTTTTTTTTTGCTCCTCCCCGACAGCTGCGGGTACTGCCGGAAGCGAGTCCGTGTACAACTTCTAGACCAGCACGAGGAGAGGTGAGAGGCGGCGGTATTCCCTCAACGTTCTTTCTGTAACGCGATGCCGTGCTTCGACGGGATGCATGCCACGGCAGGGATTCACCTGGCTGACGTAACTCGTCCTGCGCCGGGACCTCGAGAAAAAAGGTGTACTCTCAACCCGGGGAAGAATCTGAAAAAAAAAACCGAACATTACTATGGTCCCTCGAAATAGAAGGGTTATAACCCGATGAGGAAGCGAATCCCATGGCCTACCAATACTGTAAAAGAGGTCTACTCCCCAAAAAATGTTGCGAAAAAAACGAACGATCTTGGGGTTAAGAAACGTTCCGAAGTTTTAGAAGGCCCATCGACCAGAAATATTTTTTTTTTTTTGCCGAAAAAAACGGTACCATTTTCATGACACGCCTCTCTCCCTCCGCATGCTTCACACAACCATGTTTTGGTTCTGATCGATGCTCGGATCAATATGATACGTTCCCGCCCGTCACAGGTGCCCGTCGAGAAATCCCGACCTGTTCGCCACGCCGTGCGTGGGGTGCGGCTTTCAGGGACCGCGCTGCGCTTGCTGGGCCCTCCGAAACGGGTTGCTCAAGGAGACAAGGTATAAGACAGAGGGTGGAAAAGCCTAACGGTGGTAGTAGGGAAGTGGAAAGCAAAGGGGGGTGCCCAACAAGGAAGAAGCTTCCTGTTTCCCCTTATCAGCGGATACTGCCTGTATAGTATGATGATGGCATACAATATGGTACGGTTATTTTCAGTCACGGATCAGGTGAAAAGTCGCGGGTCGGTATTGCGTCGGTGCCTTGGTCGGGTATTTTCAGGGCTGTTCGCGGATTGGGTGAAAACTCGCGGGTCGAGTTGGCTGGGGTTACCTGACCTGAATCGACCCGACTCGACCCGACCCGACGTGACCTGACCCGACCCAACCCGACTCGACCCGTGAGATTTCGGATACGTTCTGGCCCGACCCGACCCGACCCGACCCGACCCGACCCGACCCGACCCGACCCGACCCGACCCAACCCGACTCGACTGAGTTTGAAGATATCCTGAGCCGGCCCGCGGGAGGTGTTACGGCCCGTGAATAGCCCTGCTCGTTTCGGCTGTTAACGATTTGGTGAGTATGGTTAGGTGCTCCTGTAGCGTTTGGTTCCTTGTTGGTTGGCTGCAAATGACTTGGTGCTTATTATCGCTGTTTGTTGCCACGCTGACCGTTTGACAACGTACGTCATAAGACAACCTTTAACACGCCGGATATATCAAATATATCTGATAGACCAAGATCTATCAGATAAATCAGATACTTCGGATAGATTAGATAGATCAGATAGATCACATGTATCAGATATGATATGATAGATCAGATATATCAGATATACCAGACAGATCAGGCATATCATCGATCCCCTCTTCGTGGTGTAGATATTTCAGGGCAGATCCACACACGCTGCTGCGTGCGCAAGTTGCACGGGCTTTGCGTTTGCGATCGCAAGCAAGCTTTGCACGCAACCCTCCAAAAATGATCTGCTGTAAATAGCTAGTACGGAGCGTACAAGACCACCCCCCGAACACTGACGCACTTTTACCTTAACCCTAAGTTAGGACCCTACCCATACTGCTGACTCTTAGCGTTGCAAGCTTTTAACAACCCTTTTAGTATAACAGTCCCGTTTTGGGGAGAGAAACCACTCTAAAATGGGACTGCAGTTCTAATATGGTTCAAATAGATGATTGAGTCATCAAGAAAGGTTTTGGGCACTATTATCCCTCTTCTCGCCGATTTTTTATTTTTATTTTAAATCCGTTTTTAGTTTTGCCCGAAATATGTGTCTGATTGCCACTTATTCGAAAAAAAAACAATGGTTGACACACACTGTGTACTAGACGAACAGTATCAAACCCTAATTCAATCGGAGCAACCCCAACCCTGACCCTAGGCCAATCGGAGCAACCCCAACCCTGACCCTAGGCCAATCAGAGCTACCCTAACCCTAACCCTAAGCCAATCAGAGCTACCCTAGCCCTGACCCTAAACCAATCAGAGTTACCCTAACCCTGACCCTAAGCCAATCAGAGCAACCCTACTCCTGACCCTGAGCCAATCAGAGCAACCCTACTCCTGACCCTAAGCCAATCAAAGCTATCTTACTCCTGACCCTAAGCCAATCAGAGCAACCCTACTCTTGACCCTGAGCCTATCAGAGCAACCCTACTCCTGACCCTAAGCCAATCAGAGCAACCCTACTCCTGACCCTGAACCAATCAGAGCAACCCTACTTCTGACCCTGAGCCAATCAGAGCAACCCTACTCCTGACCCTGAGCCAATCAGAGCAACCCCAATCCCAACCCTAAGGGAATCAGAGCAACCCTACTCCTGACCCTAAGCCAATCAGAGCAAATCTCGGCTAAATAAGTGAAAAGCTCCACTGGTAAGATATACACGCTTATGGGATGCCCGCGCGCCCGCTCCTGCTCTTATCGATACTCGCAATTAGGATTTCCAGTTCTTGCAGAGAAGTAATGAGTCCCAGAAAGGAAAGCAAAATAACGCTCCGACATCCGTCTTGCTGAAAGCACTCGTTCGGTCTTTTTTTGACTTCCCGAAAATCCGTGCGTCTGCAACCCCCTTTTACGACCCCCACTTCAGAACCCAGCCGGAAAAACCATTATTCGCGCTCTTCAAGAACAGCAGGGAGGCCAGAGCGCGGGAGGGCCGGGTCGACGTGGGCGGGTGGCGTGGACGGTCGGGCGCCGCGGCAGCAGCTGCCGCCCAAAAGGTGACACACCAACGCCTCCGAGGTTGGGAAACCCGCGTGCTGCAGAGAGAGAGAGCAGATCTTATCCCTGATGCGCACGATCTATTCATGATCGTGTCGCCCGGTGGGATCCGCATGATCTGCAGGATAAGATAAATAGTACCAGGTAGCACAGGTTTTCTTGGGTTGGACTTGTACGGTGCAGATCCTGCACAGCGTATCATAACGGCCGGAATATATATATATATATAGGATCTGCTGTAGATGATCTAGATCATGATCTATCTGCAGATGGTCTATCTGATATATTCCGTGCGCGCAAACCTCTCAGGATAGGATGGGGCTCGTTGCCATATTTTGGTACTGAAGGGTGTTATACACCAACAGGCTTTGTGCGAATGTGGCTTCATATATATTTATATATATATATATATTTTTTTTTTTCTCCTTTGGGGGAAGTGTAAAAAAACTTCATGACGCGATCAAGGTAGATTTTTGTGCTCGCACATTGTCGGGTGTCAAACACAACAACAATATTATTATTATTCTCCGTCATTTTTTAGCTGTACCGTTGCACATGGCCGGATAGCGAACGTGCTAATAACAAACAGTATCACTAATAGGACAGGGTAGGGACCACTGTGGTTGTTCAGGGTCGTTTTTAGCAACGAAAAAACTAGGCAAAATTGGCAAATTTTGCACTGGCTAGTACGGGGGACCATACAGTAGTAAATAGGACCAGACATTGCTATATAGTAAAAATGGGGAATTATATAGGTTTTTTAACGTACCATAGGTCCTATTTACCATGGTCCCCCATAACGGTAGTTATCTTCAACCCTTCTTGCTGAACAAATCGCCAAACAAAATACTTTTGCAAAAATTCCACAACGTTTGCCAACGAAAGGTCCCGATGGGGGGGGGGGGGTAACACTAAAAAAACAAGTTTGGCGTTTTTTTTTTGTTTTGTTTTCCTTTTTTTGTTTCGTGCCAACTTTCCCTTTTTGCATATTTTTATGCCAAATCCTTTTTTTCATGAACGATTCTTTACTGCTCACAGGTTAACCCTTTTAGCACCGTAGTGTTTTGTCCCCAAAACGGGATTGCGGTCAGAAAAGGGTTCCAAGCACTGCTGCAGCCGTCGTACCTGTTCCTCCAGATGCATACGCTCTCTTTCCTTTCCTTTCCTTTCCTTTCCTTTCCTTTCCTTTCCTTTCCTTTCCTTTCCTTTCCTTTCCTTTCCTTTCCTTTTTCCTTTCCTTTCCTTTCCCTTTCCCTTCCTTTCCCTTCCCTTCTCCTTCCCTTCCCTTCCTTCTTTGTGCGTGCGGTCGCTAGCAGAAATGAGTTATGTCCCCTTGAGCAGGCTCCCCACATTGTGCCTACGCACGTACATCAGTAGTACTCTCGGCAACAGTATGCCACACTATTATGGGGGACCATAGTCAATAGGACCTATGGTACACATAAAAACCTATATATTTACCTATTTTCACTAACAATATTTGGTCCTATTTACTATGGCCCCCCGTAATATAACGTATTACCAGGCACTTAACTTTAACACGGCGCGGGGGGGGGGGGGGGGGGAGGGGGGAAGGGTGTCTGTTGACCCGCAACGTTGTGCCTATTATAACGTGTGCATGCTTTGCGTGGGTTTCCTTCACGTGCCTCCCCACTGATTTGGTTCTATTACGGGGGTCTATAGTCAACAGGACCTATGTCATACATAAAAGCCTATATATTTAGGTATTTTTACTAATAATACTTGGTCCTGTTTACTATGGCCCCCCGTACGTTTCGACGCGTGCTATAGGCATGTATCTTTTTCGTTTTTTTTTTTTTCGTTTTCGTTTTCGTTTTCGTTTTCGTTTTCGTTCGCAATCAAAGAAGTTTTTCGCTCCCCTTGGGCAAGGCTCTCAATATTTGTTCTGCACATACGCACGACAACTAGAGTAGGCTTACATCCGCTCCTGTTTTTTTTTTTGAATTTATTTTTTGTTCTGGATACGAATCACAAAACAAGTGCGTAAGCTACCATGCTCCCCCACCAACTATGCGGCATATTCTCGACCCCCCGCCCCCTAACTAACATGGTACCAATCATGCTACTTTTAACCTCTAAAAAAAACGCCAAATTACGCCAGAAAAGCTGCGAACACAATGGATACCACGCACCTGGTACGAGCCTAATTACCACCTTACTCAAACATTAATGAAGCAGGGGTCGGCGGGGTTTCTAGCGGACTGGAAGGTGGGTGACGACATGAGGCGGCCGCCGTCTCTGATGGTCGACGCCGTCACGTCCGACCACGATGAGATCGCGACAGAGACCGCGGAGGAGCGCTGGAGGAGGGAGAGAGACGACTGGCTTTTCGGGAGGTCCGTGTCGTATCATGCGTACCTGTAATGACTGTCTCGGTTCTCGGTTCTGAACATGGTAAATGCGAGCTCCATCATCTTGCGGATTCGATGGGGTTCTTTTGTGCGTTGGGATGTTTGCCCAGGGTACATACGTACACACTTCCGAACAAATTCCGGCAGGGCTGTTCACGGGTCGGGTCGGGTCGGGTGGGGGTAAGGGTGACCCGACCCGGCGTGACCCGACCCGACCACACCTGACCCGAACCCGACCCGTGTTAATAAAAAAAATATCTCGACCTGACCCGTGGGTCGAGTAATGTTCCGTCAAAATCCTTGGAAAAATCCAATGATCTATATTCGTTGGATCGTCCATGAGCGGGCCCACGAACGCCACCATGGTCGACCGTGGTCGTCCACGGTCCCGGAAGTGGTCGACCAAGTGTCGGTCATGGGTTTCGCCTACGGACGGTCGCATGGACGCATCCATGTCGGCGTTTATGTGTCCATTCATGGACTAGGTCATGGTCGACCGAGTGTTGGCCATGCTTTCGTCCATGGACGGGCCCCTGGACACATCCATGGCAGCGTTGTATGGCTTTTGGCTTAGAGTTACGGTTAGGGTCGGTCATGGCTTCGTCCTTGGACTCATCCATGTACGGGCCCACGAGCCCCGCCATGGATGCGTACATGGGCCCGTCCATGGGCGAGCCACGATCAACCATGGTCATGGAATCGTCTATGGCGCTGTGCACGGGCCCATGGTACGGGTTATGATGCACGCAAATAGTCGACCATCGTCGACAACGGGCCCAGCCATGGTCACGCATGGTCGAGCACGGCCCCGGTCATGGTCGGCCATATGATCGACCACGGGCCCGTCCATCGTCGACCGCGGATTCGACCATGGCCGCGTCCATGACCTGTCCAACTAATGTAAAACACTCCCCAAAAAACCGGCTGTAACCGTTTAAAAGTCATTGAAAAACGAAGACAGTGATAATATCTATTTTAGCTGGGACTGCGAGTTGGCTGGACGTCATGCGCGATGACGTTCACTACTACGGGGGTCTATAGTTAACAGGACCTATGGCATACATAAAAATCTATGTATTTAGGTATTTTTACTAACAATATTTGGTCCTGTTAACTATGGACCCCCGTAATAGGGGTACGCCCCATTTGCCAAAATGGGGTCGGTGTTATAGCAGACCAGTACTAAACAGACCCAAAAGAGCTTCGACACACCACTCACAGGCACGAAATCAGTCTTCCACGTGCCAACCGACCCGCCCACCCACTAAACGAGCTACATAGACAACCATGGTACCGTTTTCTGATATTGGCGGTCGGTCATATCTGGCGATCAAATTACAGATCATTTGTGCGGGGCGGAGAACCTTCACTCCGCACAAAGGGAATGATCGCATCACGTTCCGGGTAATGCTTATGGCGAGGCACTCACGAGGAAGTCACACAGCACCCTCACTGCTGTCTCTTGAGGTGGTCACACCCTGTAAGTAAATCAACTCATTAACGCTGTCATCCTTATGCACGCTCGCTTCACAAGCGGTTCTTACCCACAGTGGGACGCAGCTCACCCTTCATGGGATTCGCCCAACAACACCTCACGGCGCTTCGCGCCTGTTCCAAGCAAATGCCTGCCTGGTCGGTGAAAACCCGAGGTGCTCCGTCCCGGTATTGTAGGGATGCGAGGGTCTATGGCCATACGGCCACGGTCATGCATGAGATCGAGTACAACGCCCCCCTCTCAAAAGGGATACGCGGGCTAGGACAAAACGACGAAGGAAAGCCACAAACGCAAATCACCCCTCCCTCTGCCTCGAAAGCGATGCGTGGTCAATGGTCAAACGACTATGGCAAGCAACAAATGAGTACGCCTCCCCCGCCCCGCCCCCAAACATGTATCGGCATGTGATTCGAACAAGCAGGTCAGCTGGTACCATCGACGAAAGCAGCAGAGCTCACGAGGCCTCTGCGACGGAAAACAGTCGACCTCCGACACCCCCCCTGCCCCCCCGCGCGCCTGCCTGCGGACTTGGTGGAGGGGATGGGCGCGGGGGACAGGGAGATGTCCCCGCTGAAGAAAGCGACGAGGTGAAGAGCCTTGCTGCCCCACCCACCAGCATTGGTTTCTTGTGCCGCAGTTTTGGTTGGAATGTATAGCGCAGTTTTGCCGGAAACCGGCAGTTGCAGAGAAGTGTCGCAGAGCAGTGTTCGCGGAGCAGTGTTGCAGAACAAGCGTCGCAGAGCAAGTTTTACAGGGCAGTGTTGCAGAGCAGTCTCACCGAGCAGTGCCGCAGAGCAAGTGTCGCAGACCAAGTGCCACAGACCCAAGTGTCACAGAGAAAGCGTCACAGACCCAAGCGTCGCAGGGCAGAAATATACAGCGTCGACTTTTATGTTTTTGGGGCGTGTCATGTTGTTTGGTTTGGTTCCACCCTTAAGGCCGGCACCATAGTAGCCGCTCGTACTCTAGCGTCGACATCATTGTGTTTTTCTGCTATTTTTATTCCCAAAATGTTGCTTGCGTCGCGCAGAACTTGCAGAGCGTACAGGGGCGCATAGAACGCCCGAGGCGTGCACAATCAGTCTCATTTTGTTGGTTTGGTTGATAGCTGTCGTTGGTGTCCGAGCGGTGCAGAGGAGGTGTTCTACGATAGCAGGTCCACCCTAATTGTTTTGAGACTCCTATGTCCCCTCAAGGTACCATCCTGAATCAACGGGGACACACATATATATATATATACATATATATATACGGATGGTGCTACGCGCATCTCGTACGTGTAAGTAGGCATTATCCTCAACAGTGTAGAGCATAATAAGCGACATGGTCATCATCCTTTCCCTTCCCCCCCGGCAACGACGCCGTGGTGGCTTAGAAAGGTTTGTTTCCCCCTCCAAATGCGATATCTCTTTCGTAGAACGCCTCAGACGCTGCGGAGCAGTTGCAGAGCAGTCGTAGAGCAGCTACATAGCTCAAGCGCCCCGTAGCAGGGAGGAGGGGGGAGGAGGAGTGCCCACGACTACTGTATCATCGGGTCTGCGTTACGGACGGGAGGGGGCTGAAAACGTAGGGCTAACAAAGTGGATGGGGTGGAAATACATATAAAGAAAACATACTTCGTAGAGGAGCAGTTGCAGAGCAGCTACGAAGCAGATACAGCGTCGGTGTCCTTTTTTTTGTTTTTTTTTTTGCTGTTACTATTTTTTTTTTTTTCGTTGTCGGAGGGCTGGACAACCTGGCCTGTGTCGATGGGGTGTGTGTTTTGATCGATTGATGACGCACGAGTGATGGCCTCTCTTTGGCTTGATCCCATCACGCTTCGAACTGCTTCGTGCACGTGCATGCGTTCCTTCGTTCCTTAGTTCGTTTTCTGCTTTGCCGATTGGTCGGTCGGTAGGTAGGTTTGCTCAATAGGTTTGCTCAGTAGGTTTGCTCAGTAGGTTTGCTCAGTAGGTCGACCGGCAGGTGGCTCAGTAGGTTCGATGACTGACCGGTTGGTCTGGTACCCCACCCATGTCGAGAGTGTACCCAACACAGAAATTCCCGAGTGTGTTTCATACCAATATAGTAGATCGAATCATTGCGGGTCGGTAGGCCGCTCGGCAGTTTGCTCAGTACCTTCGTTGGCTGACCGGTGAGTCTTGTACCTTAGCCAGAGCAAAAGTCTACTGCTGAATTGAGCAATTTACGAGCACAGTAGTGTTTGTTCTATTTCAGCGGATCCTTGTTGTCCGTCACCCCCTACCGCCACCCCCGTGGAACGTGCCCACAGCCTACGTACAGCGGGGGGGGGGGGGGGAGGCGTTTGCGATGGGAAGGTACTATTCTATCTGCCACAGCCCAGACTTCAGATCCGGCGTGCGTGTGCGCCTGTTTTCTTACCAACTTCGCAGGCGTTTATGGTGCGGGACCGCATTCAGATGCGGAGCCATTTCGAGAGAGTGCGCGACGCTTCGAGGGTGCGGCAGTACACAGAGAGGTGGTTCAAGTTTTCCAGTGACCCTCCAGACGAGATCAGGTATATGGTGTACTGTACGAACGCTGCAAAACAAAAGTCGCGGTGGTATTCATTGCAAGCGCTGTCACACAGGAGCGAAACACACTGCTGGGGCTATAGCAAACCCCTTCGCGGCGGGGAGTGGGGGCTACGGTTAGGGTTTGCAGTAACTCTGGGTCGGGTCAAACATCGCGGGTTGGGTCAGGTCAGGTCGAGTAGAGGTGGCCTGACCCGACCCGACCCGACCCGACCAGACCAGACCCGACCCGACTTGCCCGACCCGACTCGTGGGACTTCGAACACTTCCTGAGCCAACCGGCGGATCGGGTCATGACTGTGACCGGGTACGTTGGTTGGTAATACTGCTGCTGCTGCTGCTGCTGCTGCTGCTCCTACTGCTCCTACTGCTGCCGCCGACACGACAAGAGCAGGTACCAAGACGTTCCTTGGCTGCCGAGGCTTTCTACATCTACTTTCTGCGCGAGGGAGTCGTCGAGGGGCGGGAAAATGCGGCAGCAGTACGAGCGGTTCGAGACTCTTGGCGTCACCGAGGGAGACTCTTCCGACGTCAAGAAGGTGGGTCGGGAGAGCAGAGACGTAAGGGTTTCGTAGAACAGCATAAGCAGGCGTCGACGACACTCCTACGGGTAGTATAACCTTACAGTGCTGTACCTTTCCACCACTCCCCCCTCCCCTCCCCTTCCCTTCCCTTCCCTTCCCTTCCCTTCCCTTCCCTTCCCTTCCCTTCCCTTCCCTTCCCTTCCCTTCCCTTCCCTTCCCTTCCCTTCCCTTCCCTTCCCTTCCCTTCCCTTCCCTTCCCTTCCCTTCCCTTCCCTTCCCTTCCCTTCCCTTCCCTTCCCTTCCTTCCCTTCCCTTCCCTTCCCTTCCCTTCCCTTCCCTTCCCTTCCCTTCCCTTCCCTTCCCTTCCCTTCCCTTCCCTTCCCTTCCCCTCCCCACTCTCGCCCCCACGCCAGACACAAATGTCCATTTTTCACTCCAAATAACCTCATCCTCTTGCTTGAAGTCAGCGACAAGCATTCGCTGCCAGCGAGATGTCAGACGAGTTAGTCGCGATGAAAGTAGGTTCGGTTGAACAGATTGAAGACATTGCTTGTATCGGGGAGGAGTGACACGTATTCGCACAAGACAACGGGACGGGTGCGCACGAATCAACGCGGGTCTCCACACAGCAACATAACAAAATGTCTCAAACTAGGCAGGAACAACGATCTCTCGGTGTTTTCACACGGAAGGTGATCTCACTCATTCCCTTGCTTGAAGTTAGCGAATGATAGACATGTAGCGCAGGTGCACCAACGATTGTTAGGATTCATGGACCCCTCGCGCTTTGTGCACCACGCGCAAACGTGGGCCGGAACGAGCGCCCCCCTCCAGCATATCGCTGATTGTTACCCCCCCGCCCCGAACCCAAGTCTGCCACACAAGTGGTCTTTAGTAGGATGCAGCTCATCCTTCATGCGACTCATCCAGCACCTCACGGCGCTTCGCTCTTGGCGCAAGTATTAAATGTCTGTCTGGTCGGTGAAAACCCGACGTGCTCCGCCCCGGCATTGTAAGGATGCGAGGGTCTACGGTCATACGGCTACGACCATGGATGGTATCGAGTTTGGACTACACCCCCCCCCCCGCTCCCTGACGCCGAAACAAGCGTTCCCCTCGAAATATTGCTGATCGTTGACCTCCCCGCCCCCCGAAGCTAGTGTGCCCCCACCTACACTCAAACGATAGTCGCCGGCTGCTTTTGTTGCATCACATTATCATTTCTTGGTGCTTTTGGGTGCAGGCTGCTCTGAGAGCGGCTACGAAGCCAGGCAAAGTACGATGGTGTTCCCTGAGAATATCGCTGATCGTCGCCGCCACCTGGCCAATGGTCATAGGACTACGCCCATGTATGCCATTGGTACTACTGCGGTGCTTAGGCATCAGGAATCGAGCGATAATCGAGTTCGGTACGATATCGATCAGCAAAAAAACTCTTCGATTCGATACCGAGAGAATAAAATCAATTTTGATACGATTACGATATAAATTTAGTTCCACATCATATTTTTCGTTCGTAAAATCTGCATATACGTAGAACACGGGGATATCAGAGGGGATGAAGGGCAAAACGCGCTCGATATTATTTCTATTTATCGGAAAGTTCGATATATCGAGGAATTCGATATATCGGAAAATTCGATATTTTAAATCGGTACATCGGAAATCGATAAGTTCGATATATCGGAAAGTTCGACATATCGATACATCGAAATTTTCGATACGATATCCAACACTACATACAGTAGTACCCCTCCCTCCCAAAACTGTTGGAGGCGTCTCTGTTAGGAGCAGGAACGGTTCTCCGTTTCAAAAGGGACGTTAGGTCAATGGTGAAATGACAAAGGCAAGCAACAAACGGGTTCGCTCCCCCCCCCCCCCCCCCCCCCCCCCCGCCCCTCTGTCAAGTTAGATCATTTTTGTGCGGGGAGAACCCTTACTACGCACAAGGGGGGTGATCGTATCACGTAGCGTGTATATGGTGAGGCACCCACGAGGCCTTGCATAGTAAAACCCATTGCTGTTTCTGGAAGTGGCCACACCAGAAATTAAATCACTGCATTGATGCTGTCATCCACATGCAAGAAAATCCGCCTCAAAAGCGGTTCTTAGTAATATGCAGCTCACCCTTCATGCGACTCGCCCAACACCTCACGGCGCTTAGCGCTTGGTGCAAGCAATGACTGCCTGGTCGGTGAAAACCCGACGTGCTCCGTCCCGGCATCGAAGGGATGCGAGGGTCTATGGTCATACGACTACGGCCATGCATGACAATGAGTGCACCCCCCCCCCTCCCTCCCCCCTTTCCCCGCCCGCCCCGCCCCTCCACAAAAACGATCGCCGGCTGTCACATATTGTTTCATGATCGCGTGGAACCTGTTCGTGGATTTAGGCCGCTCTGAGGGCGGCGAGCTTGCGGTGGCACCCCGACAAGTTCATGAGCAAGTACGGACCCAAGATAGCTTCGACAGACCGGGCCAGGATAGCGAATGTGAGACACGAGGGAGGCACGGCTGGGCTGCCACCGTCCTCGACGACTCTTTTAGGACAAAAAATTGCTGTCCTATTTTGGGGACAAACGTTAAGGTCTTATTAATTGTCCGTTGGGCTGCTGGTAGAAGGTATAACCAATCGCATACCCAATCTAACCCTTGTAACACTCTCCCCCCCCCCCTGGAACGGACCGGATATACGGGTCGACGCGTGGCACCAACATGCGGTTCCAATTTCTGGGGGTCCAGAAGTATTTTTTTTCAGATTCTTGACGAGAGGAATTTCACTTTTCTTTAAAGAAGCGACTTCCTGGCGGACGTGAGATTCGAACTCAAGACGATGCGTTCTGCGATAAAGGTAGCAATTTTTTTCGCCAGAATGTTTTCTGCATGACGGGGTTCCTTAGCCCAAAAATCGTCGGAAATGTCAATCTTGCTTCGAAAAATGACGGAATTGTATACCTGGGCCATTGAGATTGTTCATCGGGATGCAATTTGATTTTTGCTGCAGTCGGTCTTCGGGTGAGGTTATGGAGCTCCTTAAGGTCAAGTGAGGAGCCTCAGAAAAATGAAGGGTGAACCTCTATTGTAAGAACGCCTCCGACCAATGACCCATGTCCTGCCGATGACGCCATTAGTTAAGGCCTTAGTTGGTTGGGCTACTGGTAAAAGGTTAACCAATCGCCGACGACGCCAGTGTTAAGTGTACCAGGTAAGGTAGTATGGACCTAGGGGCCGACTACTGCTATAGCAGGTTGATGCCTTTGGCTCTGTCCTGGTCAATCACACGAGGTGCTTGGCGATGTTATTAGCTCTTCTATTAGTTGCTGTTTGCCTCGCCAGATGTCTTCCGAACGAAGGGGCGAGGCGCTCATCAGAAAAGCAGGCGATAACGCCTGCCAGGTATATATGGTGAGGGGACGATTGCTGCAAACCATAACGACGCAACAGGGGAGAGGGGATACCAAAACACAAAACCAGTCAAATTCTGAGCAATTTGTTCCCCGAACGGGACAGCAATTTTCTTTTTTGTGGACCCGTGGTACGACAGCGGCGGTAGCATTTTCGTGTCAACATTTTTTTTTTTCTTCTGCGTTATATTTTCTGACGGACGCTTAAGAACTGCAGTCCCGTTTCGGGGGGGACAAACCACTCAAATTCCGATCAGCTTGTCCCCCAAAACGGGACGGCGATCCTGAAAGAAGGGTTAAGAGCACTAGAGGGATTGATTGCTTGCGTCTATATTTATCGTTGAAATACCATTCGTGTTTCTTTTTTTCCAAAAATAATCCTACCGTAGGTTATGGAGTTGTTCTCATCTTGGAGGCGTTCTACGACAGAGGTCCACCCTATAGTTTCCGAGGCTCCTCACTTGACCTTAAGGAGCTCCACACCTCACCCGAAAACTGAATTCAGCAAATATTACATCGCGCATCCCGATGAGTAATCCCACGGCCCAAGTAAAACAATTTATGTCGTTTTTCGAATCAAGACTAGACATTCCGACGATTTGGGGGTAAGGAGCCCCCGTCATTCAGAAATCATTTCAGCGGAAATGTGCTACCGCTATCGTAGAACGCGTCCTTGATTGATGCTTTTTTTTTGTTGCTAGCTTCGGGTGGGGTAGGGAGAGCTGACTGACATGGGCCACCGTAGAAGTTTAGAGCCCCCTTTTTTTCTGAGGCTGCTAACGTGACTATGTAGTGGACTGTAGGAACTCTACATCTCTCCCCCGCCCGAAACAAAATCGAGAACAAAAATCAAACGCTTACGCCTCGGCCTACATATCGTAGGTGTAGGTGCTGTCCGAAGAATCATGCGAACGTAAATGAGATTACCAAATAATAAGGCATGCCTTATTCGGTAGTTTTCTTAGTACCCTTAAGGAGCCCTTGATGAACCACATCAGCCAGGAAAACTTGGGGGCCACTGTCCGAAAAATCATGCGAACATAAAACGAGATTACCGATCATAAGGAATGCCTTATTCGGTAGTTTCCTCAGTGCCCTTAAGGAGCCCTTCAGGGACCGCATCAGCCAGGAAGACTTGGGGGCCAATAAATGCTCTACCTCTATCATGGCCCGCGTCTCCTCAAAAGCGAGGAGCTTCTCAGCAGAAAAAAATAGGAGCTGTGACTTCTCCAGAATGCGTCCTACAGACTTCTCCAGCATGCGCGCGTCCGTGGGCCTGGACCGTCATCACGTGTGTTGTCTTGTTGACACGCATTTTGCACGTCGAAGGATGACAGATTTGCATGCCAGCCATAATATGGGCTCGTACCAGGTACGTACCGGGATGTAAAATACCGTTCTGAGAGGAGGTATTGTTACGGGGGTCCATAGTTAACGGGACCAATTTTTTTTTGTAAAAATAGGTAAATATATATAGGTATTTATGTATACCATAGGTCCTATTAACTATGGACCCCCGTAATGGATATGAGTATGAAGGCGAAGCGGTCTTTGTATCTCCGCCGAGAGTTGTCTGGGCTACGAATATATGGCAGTGAATGTCACGAGGGGCTAGGGTTAGCCCGTTTCATAGCTGTCGTATATACCGAGGAGGCGTGTCTGTGTGCGCTGCGACTCGGTCCGGCTCGCCGCTGTTCTGAGCCGTTGTGTTGTACAACGACTCGGGGCCGAATTCCCGAACACTGCAACAGCAGCAGCAGCAGCAGCAACAACACCGCCGCTACAACCACTGCCTCTGCAAGAACAACAACAACAATAACGCACAAATACGCCCGCAACTACATCCTGCGCGTATCACAGGACGTCCAAGCGACGATGCAGCGGATAACGAAACTCAGGGAGCGACTCCAGCAAGCCGATTCAGCAGCACGGAAGGAGCACACGGCTCCTGGGGTCTCCACAGGAAACGACACATGACCCCAGGCTCCGGACTACCGCGCGGGGCTATATGTAGCGGCGGGTAGCACTCGGTAGGCTCTCCGTAGACACTCGTGCGGGGGCCGGATATTTGTAGAAAACTGTCGTCAACCGTGTGCACTACAGCAGTAGTATTGACAGCTGAAGAGGCAGCAGTCAGTGGCGCTTCTTTCGCAATGAAACTGTCACACACCAGCAGCGTATAGCGTTGCCGGCTGGCCGGGTGACCACCGGGGTGCGAGGGATCGACTAAAAGAAGCAGGCACTGTGCTCAGTCTGCGGCCATCCCAAAAATGGATCCAAAACGGTTCGACCGAAGCCTCGTACGGTCGGGGCCGAAGATTTTCAATAATCCGAAGTGGCTAATCCTACAGATGGGTTTTACAGATATTCGGATCTTATTCGGATCTTTCCGCTTGTAGTGGTATTTAGTAACCTGATAACGGAGACACAAAACAAGCGCGCAACACAGTCAGTGGTGCTTCTTTTTCACAACGAAACTGCACCACATACCTGGTCCAGCAGCGCATGGTAGCGCGCGCTGCCAGTTGGCTGGAAATTCGCCAGGAGGACAGGGTGGGTGTTCGGCTATTCTTGATGAGTCCAAAAAAGATATTCCACTAACGAATATTACAGATATTCGGGTCTTTCCGAGTGTACAGTGAGGCGTTCTACGATAGAGGCTCGCCCTAATTTTTCTGAGGCTCCTCACTTGACCTTAAGGAGCTCCATACCTCACCAGAAACCTGACTTCTTCAGCAAAAATCAAATTGCATCCCGATTTGAGTAATCCCACGGCCCAAGCATACAGAAAACGTAATTTTTCGAAACAAGATTGGCATTCCGGTGATTTTGAGTGAATTAAGGAGCTCTCGTCATTCCGAAACATTTTACCGGAAATGTGCTACCTCTATCGCAGAGCGCATGTATCTACTGATGTTGTTGAATTATAGTATTACGGGGAACCATAGTAAACAGGACCAAATATTGTTAGTAAAAATACCTAAATATATAGGTTTTTATGTGGACCATAGGTCCTGTTAACTATAGACCCCCGTAGTAGTACGAAAAATTTATCCCACCGGCATCAGACGTGTGCCACGGTACAGGTAGCGCCTATTTTTTTTCGTCTTGAGACTCCTGGCTTGAGGAACGTTGTATCTCTCCCAACAACCGTTTTTGACCCCCCCCCAAAAAAAAATGGACGCTTAAGCTCGGCCTGGCTTGAGGAACGTTGTATCTCTCCCAACAACCGTTTTTGACCCCCCCCCAAAAAACGGACGCTTGAGCTCGGCCTGTCGTAGGTGTTGTTATAAAATATTACACGACAGGACTGAGATTGACGATAGTATTGGCGCGTTCCTCTATTACGGGGGTCCATAGTTAATAGGACCTATGGTGTACACAAAAAACCTATATATTTACCTATTTTTACAAACAAAATTTGGTCCCGTTAACTATGGACCCCCGTAATAGTTGAGGAACCCCGTAAGCCGGAAAAGAAGCGTTGGCCGAAACAAACATGCTACCTCTATCGTAACACCCATCGTTACACAATTTCTGTACCGTGTATCGCGAACCCGAAATTATTTCTGAACCGACCGGAGCTCCTCAAGCGAGAGGAACTACTACCCTTCGTGTAGCACATTGCAGTTTTCATCGGCACCTGTTACGGGGGTCGATAGTAATGTAGGACCTACGGTATAAACAAAAACCTATATATATATATATATTTATATTTTTACGAACAACATTCGGTCCTATTTACTGTGTTCCCCCGGAATAGGCCATGGATTTTTGCGGTAGGGGTATTAATAGCCCTTTTTAGCCGAAATGGTTTCTGACTCCTTAACCCGAAACCGTTGTGATGCCACACTATTATGGGGGGGCATAGCAAACAGGACCAAAAATTGTTTAGTAAAAATATGGAAATACACGGGTGTTTGTGTGCACCGTAGGTCCTACTAACTGTGGTCCCCCGTAATAGTGTCTTGCAGTGTTGGTCGCGACGCACCTGCATCAGATTTGGGACGGCTCATCGGGTTGCACTTTTGGCTTTTTTTTTTTCATTGAAATCGGTTTGGGGGGTGAGGCGGGTATATGGCTCATACACTGTAACCAAGTGAGTAGTAGCCTCGTAAAATATTGGGAACACCCCGGTACATCCTGGCATGCCTCTATTACGGGGGTCCATAGTTAATGGGACCAAATTTTGCTAGTAAAAATAGGTAAATATATAGGTTTTTATGTATACCATAGGTCCTATTAACTATGGGCCCCCGAAGTAGACGCATGCTTGCCTTACACGGGTAGTACGACTTATTTTTCCCGGCGCTCCTCACCTAAGGGGGGGCTTCATTATCTCGCCCAAAAAATGATTCTGACAACGCTTAACCTCGGCCTTTAAGTAGGTATTGTTCGACTTTTATCGTAAACCAAAAATGGAATCAACGATACTGGGTAGTTCCGTAACCGAGGAACCCCCGTCAGGCACAAGAATCCGCCTTCCAAGGCAAAATGCGTCGTTATCCCTACGTTTTTTTGTTGTCTCAAACGAGTCAATGCTACGGTAGACGTAGCCCAAAGTGGCCGAAACGTGCCGCCTCCATCGCAGCGGGCGCCGAGCGTCAGCTTCGGGTGGTGGCTTACTATTAACGATAGCGTGGAGCCGAGGCGTTCTACGATAGAGGTTCGCCCTAGATCTTCTGAGGCTCGTCACTTAGGGAGCTCCACACGTAGCTCACCCGAATACTGACTTCAGCAAAAAATCTAATTGCATCCCGATGAATAATCCCATGGCCCAAGTATACAATAATGCCATTTTTCGAAACAAGACTGGCATTCCGACGGTTTTGGGGTAAGGGGCCCCGTCACCCAGAAAGTACTTCACCAGCGGAAAGGTGCTACCTCTATCGCAGAGCGCGTCAGCTCCTCGATTCGGGAGGCCCACCTGGGAAAACATAGAACGTATCCCCGCCTGTTGTTCGAAGCGCGCGTCGATTTCTGTTTTCGTGCAGCTTTGATTGGGCGGCTAGCTCTTCACATCAAGGAGCCCCAGCGAGAAAATGCTTTCTTTTGTGCCCAATACAGCAAGTGGGTACCCCCTTATGCCAAGTAATGATACCGTCGTGACAATGGTTGAATACCAAAAAGCATGGGTGCCTGACGCTCAAAACGTGGACAGTGTCCCGCACACGAGTACATCAAACCAACAGTACTTGCGTAAAACGTGGGGGGGGGGGGGGGTGCTCGATAGGAGAGATGTACTCGATCTCACGCATGGCCGTAGTCGTATGGCCATGGACCCTCGCATCCCTACTATGCCGGGTCGGAGCGTGTCGGTTTTTTTTTTCGCCGACCAGGCAGACATCGCTTGCGTCAAGCGCGAAGCGCCGTGAGGTGTCCGGCGAGTCGCATGAAGGGTGAGCTGCATCCTACTAAGAACCGCTTGTGAGGCGGATTTTCTTGCATGTCGATGACAGCTTCAATGAGTTAGTTTAATTTCCGGTGTAGCCGCTTCCAGAGATAGCAAGGGGAGCACTATGTAACTGCCTCTTGGGTGCCTTACCTTGAACACTACGTGGTACGATCAATTCCCTTGTGCAGAGTAAAGGTTCCTTTACCTCGGGGGGGGAAAAAAAAAGCGTCACTCGCAACAAGAGACGCAATGTGCATCACAACCAACAAAACAGAAGAGAAGAGCCCTCTCTGAAACCGATCAGGCTGTCTTCCAACAGGCGAACTCAAGCAATGAGCGAAGAACGCGCTGCTCCCCAAGCGCAGCGCAAACCAAGGTGCGCGATGCACCGCCTAACCATTGAAGGTAACTTTACCACTTTGTTGGTAAACTGGTTGAGGGTCACTTGTGTACGACACGAATAGAACTACACCTGAGCCTACGCCTAAGCCTGAGTCGAAACCTAACCCCTAAACCTGAGCCTAAGCCTAGGCCTCAGCCAAAACCTACCCCTACGACTAAGCCGATGAGCCTTGTGTGTCTCGTCCACGGTGTACCTCTTCCATTTCTCGGATGAATTGGGTAAGCTCCCCCGACACCTCTACCGTCCTCAAACGGAGGACCGAAACCTCCACCGTCCTCAAACGGAGAACGAGGAGCCTAAACCTCTCCCAGAAAAGAACTGGTCTCGCTATAAAAACTCACAATTATCTCGATGCGCTAGCATCAATCCCGTATAGCCTAGGCCAGAAACGAAAAAAAAAAAAGATTTTGCCAGAAAAATATAAGGCATGCCTTAAAAGGTGGTTGCTCAGTGCCCTTAACGAACCCTATCAGTCATAAATAATTTGGCTCCAAAAACAAAGTGCTGGCCCAATCGTAAAGAGCTCGCCGAACACAAAAGCCAGATCTAGCGCAGCAAAAATGCGCGATGCATCACCACAGCGATGTCTCCGCTCTTCCTCCTCACGCCCCCCCCCCAGGTCCCAGAAAGGGATGAACAGGTCTGGCGTCCACTCCGGGCACGGTTCCTGTCCAGAGATGAAGCGATATTTTTAGGGTGGGGACGATATGTGACGGCGGGGGTGAATGAACGGTGAACGAACACCAATTACGTCGCGCCGAAAGTGTTGCTTACATTCTTCATTCAACGCATCACGGGAGAAGGAGAGGCTGTGGGCAGACTCTATCTAACTGTATTCAGGCGCAGAGATATGCTGTTTCGTTTCGTCGGTGAGCGGCTTGTCGTACGGCCTGGGCCGGCCTCGACCAAAACGGTTGGTGCTCGAAAGTCTACACTGCGTATCTCCTCCTGTACATGGGCACAAATAGAGGGACATGCTGCCTTGCTTCGTTGGCGCGTAGATCGTTGCACGGCCTCGACCGGCTTCGACGAAATGGTTGGTACTCGTAGGTCCACTCTGCCTATCCCCTCCTGTGCCTAGGGGCAGACGGAGAGGGATGCTGTTTGTTTTCGTTGCGTACAGAGTGCTGTACGTATGGCTTTAGGAGCAGTTCCGCGTGCCTGGTACGAGGCAGGGGTGATGCCTTGCGTACTGCGCTCTTCCTCACACGAAGAGCTCGGTGTATTTCACCTGAACAGATGACCTTGAAGAAGTTTTTTTTTTTCGCGCGACCCAACTAGCTTTTCTTTTCGCTTTCAATGTCCCTAAAAAACAATGGTTCGGACGCATGCTGACATAGGGGCAGCTCCTATTTTTTCCTTTCGCTCCTCTCACCTGAGGGGGGGCTCTACCTCTAGCCCAAAAACTGATTTTTGAGAAAGAAATAGACCCTTAAACCCGGCCTGAACTACAGTTGGTAGTCTTCGATTTGTATCGTAAGGCAAAAAAAAATGGGACGGACGATAATTTTGGGCAGTTTCTGCTCAGTCGAGGAGTGGGACCAACGATAATAGTGGGCAGCTTCTCCTCAGTCGAGAAACGCCTCCGTCATTCACAAATATTCGCCTTCCAAGGAAAAACGCTACTCCTGTTGTAGCACCCGTCTTCACGCGCACTATTACGGGGGTCCATAGTAAATAGGACCTAGGGTATACACAAAAACCTATATATTTCATTTTTTTTTCCAAAAATATTTGGTCCTACTTACTATGGTTCCCCGTAATAGCAGAACTACTAATACCATGCTAACAGTTGGTCACTGGAGGAGCTCAAACGGTCAGAAAGCAAAATGGTTGACATTTTTTCAACAGGAGCCCCTTCAGCATACACAATACACACATCTGAATTCCGATAGAATGTATTTCGGCAAAAACCACGGTTGCTATATTCACTACCGTCCCTCGTCATTACGTCTTTATCCGGAGATTTTTTCCGTCAACACGAAACGGTTCATCCCCAGGCTACACTGCCGTATCTCCTCACTTAACCTTCTTTCCGAGAACTTTCCTGAGGGCTCTCTACCATAAGATAAAAAAAAAAATCTCTGCCCTTAGGCACTCACCACCCGGACGTCGGCTGCCTTCCGCGACGTGAACTTTGAAGCATCGAAAGGCCCCTCCAGCTGAAAATACAGACGCACCAGCATATTTAGCGATCGGACAATAAAAGACACATCGCGGAGCGCGGCGGGGCGCGGCGAGGCGAGACGGGGAGGGGATGGGTGTGTTGGTCCTCGGCGAGATGCTACCGTAGCTTGAAACATGCGTTCTGAGCAGGAGGTTCTTCCCCCCCCCCCCCCCCCCCCCCCCCCCCCCCCCCCCCCCCCCCCCCCCCCCCCCCCCCTTTTCTTCCCCGTTGCCCCCCTCCTCCTCCTGACCCATGCTGCGGTAGGGTTGCCTCGACCTGATTGGTTTCTGAGCAAAATTCTCGCTCGAAGAGATAAACACCAATTTCCCCCAAAAAATGGCATTTAGAAAGAACGAAAGACACGAGGTGCACCAAGCTTTTTCTGAGGATCCTCACCTGAAGAGCCCTGCCTGGTGTACTACTACTAAGTCATTGCTCGGTCACCCGAATCGCTGATACGGCAGTGGCAGATGAACAATCAATCCCATGGCCTAGGTGTACGAAAAACAACACTTGCGAAAAAATATTTTTAGGAAAGTGTTTCGACGATTTTGGGTTGAGGAGTCCCGTCTTTCTAAAAACGGTTTTAGCCAAAGCGCGGTCGCAGCACGCGTCGAAACCTATGCCCGATGAACGAGACCCTACAAGTCGTAGCCTGTTAATGGGTGTGGTCATGAAACATGGCGAAAAACAAAAAACACTCTCAAAGGTATTGAGCACCACTCTGACCGGGAATACAGTAAACGTTCGATACTGATATCGGACATAGAACGGTGGCTTATATTCGCGGTCGGGAGTGTTAGTATTACGGGGGGCCGTAGTAAATAGGACCAAATATTGTTGGTAAAAAATAGGGAAATATATAGGTTTTCGTGTGTACCGTAGGTCCTATTTACTACGGTCCCCCGTATTACCCGGTAGTCCGTTTCTCAGTCGAGGCGGGGGGGGGCACCGTCAGACGGAAATTGTTCGGCAAAAAAATGGGACCTAAGAGGGTGGAATCCTTTCGACTTTTGCCACGGCAGGAGGGGAGGGGGGGGGGGGGGGGGGGGCGTACCCTGTGCTCCTTCATTGCTTGCCTTAGTCCTTTGACCATTATTGACCACGCACACCTTTCGAGACGGAGAACCCTTTCTACTCCTACTAGAGACGCCTCCAACAGTGAGGGGCGCTCATTACATTGTTTCCAGAACAACACACACACACACACATTGAGACCTTTCGCTATTGTGATCCCCTTCCTGTTTCACGGTAAACGTGGACGGGGGGTGTACTCGATAGGGATATGTACTCGATCTCATGCATGGCCGTAGTCGTATGACCATAGACCCTCGCATCCCTACAATGCCGGGACGGAGCATGTCGGGTTTTCACCGACCAGGCAGACATTGCTTGCACCAAGCGCGAAGCGCCGTGAGGTGTCCGGCGAGTCGCATGAAGGGTGAGCTGCATCCTACTAAGAACCGCCTGTGAGGCGGACTTCCTTGCATATAGATGACAGCCTCAATGAGTTAGTTTAATTTCCGGTGTAGCCACTTCCAGAGACAGCAATGGGAGTGCTGGGAAACGTGGACGGGGGGGGGGGGGGGGGGGGGGGGGGGGGGGGGGGGGGGGGGGGGGGGGGGGGGGGGGGGGGGGGGGGGGGGGGGGGGGGGGGGGGGGGTCATATTTTGGTGTTGACGCTTGTTGTGCTACGGTAGGAGTAGCGCGTTTTGCCTTATGAGGCAGACTGAAAAATCTCTGATTGATGGGGCGGGGCTCTTAAGGGCACCGAGGAACTCGCCGATGTCATCGAAAGACCTTCTAGTGTTGGACAACATTTCGTGATTGACTGACGGCGTGGCTTTCTTAAGGGCACTGCAGAACTCGCCAATATCGTCGGGGTACCACAAGTGTTGGACAACATTATTCGTGAAATTCCTACAATGTAGGCCGTGGGATCCTCCGTCGGGTTTTTTGCCCTTTAAGCACTTTCTCAAAATATGCTCATCGGGAAGGTAAATAGCTCCTTAAGATCAAATGCGAGGAGCCTCATAAAAAATGAGAAAGGTGCCCCTCCCTATCGCAGCATGCCTCTGTTTGGGGTGTGTTTTTTTTTCTGTTTCAGCTGCTGCGCAGAACCCTTCGGCCGAGTGACTTGCTATCTACTCGTACTGCTTTTTTTTCGGGAGTGTTGATATTTTTATACAACAAATCTGATCGTAAATATAAGAACCGATTGGTATCAATGCTGATGTCTAAACGCATCATGTATTGTTTTGCTTCGTAGTACGCACCGCCGCCATGAGGATAAGATTGTTTTTGCTGCGCCAATAACGCGCAACAAAAGCCACCAAACTTGCAAACCTTTTTGGCTTCGAAGTACCCACAGCCGCCATGAGAGTTCAATTATTTCGCTGCGTTAGAAACACAAAACAAAAGCCACCGATTTCGGAACGAGGTGCAGAGCCACTCGTTCGCCCAGTTGGCGTAAAATGCAGCAGTTTTGAAAGTTATGGCATCATACCCTGCCCCCCCCCCCACCTCTACATATATATTATATGGGTTGGGTTGGTGTCTGTTGGTAACGACACTGTAAAACATGCCGCTCACTACGTGAGCTAGACATCCAGGGTACCGTTTTTTTTTCTTCTTTTTTTTTGGCGGTCGCCCACAGCTGGTCGTCTAGTTAGATCATTTGTGCGAAGTAAAGAACCTTTACTCTGCACAAGGGAATTGATCGTATCACGTAGTGTGTACGTGGTAAAGCACCCAAGAGGCAGCTACATAGTACTCCCATTGCTGTCTCTGGAAGTGGCCACACCGGAAATTAAACTAACTCATTGAAGCTGTCATCCATATGCAAGTCCGCCTCACAAGCGGTTCTTAGCAGGATCCAGCTCACCCTTCATGCGACTCGCCGGACACCTCACGGCGCTTCTTCGCGCTTGGTCCAAGCAATGTCCGCCTGGTCGGTGAAAACCCGACATGCTCCGTCCCGGCATTGTAGGGATGCGAGGGTCTATGGTCATACGACTACGGCCATGCATGAGATCGAGTACATCTCTCCTATCGAGTACACCCCCCCCCCCCCCCCCCCGCCCCCCCTTCCCCACTCTACTGCAGCACGAGTCTTCTCCACCGCCCTTCCCTACTGTAGCGAGCCCGGCTGACCTGGGGGTCGATAGGAACCTCTAGCGTCTTCTTCAGCAGGCCTTTCCAGTCATAGCCGCTGAACCACTTGTGCCGCGTGACGCCGGCGGCGCCTCCTGCCGTCCTTCCTAGGCGCTTGCTCTTGTTGGTTTTCAGCAGCCTTCGCACCATGTCTTTCAGCGACTACTTGTAAGGTGTGGGTGTGGGGGGGGGGGGGGGGGGGGGGGGGTTGGGGTCGGGAGAGGGGGCAGGGGAGGAGAGGAGGAGGGGAAGAAGGGAGGGAGAAGGAACAGGATGAGGTGGAGCATAGAGGGAGGAGGAGGAGGAAGGGGGGAGGCGGCAAGGGGGGGGGGGGGGGGTGTACTCGATAGGAGAGATGTACTCGATCTCATGCATGGCCGTAGTCGTATGACCATAGACCCTCGCATCCCTACAATGCCGGGACGGAGCATGTCGGGTTTTCACCGACCTGGCAGACATTGCTTGCACCAAGCGCTAAGCGCCGTGAGGTGTCCAGCGAGTCGCATGAAGGGTGAGCTGGATCCTACTAAGAACCGCTTGTGAGGCGGACTTGCATATGGATGACAGCTTCAATGAGTTAGTTTAATTTCCGGTGTGGCCACTTCCAGAGACAGCAATGGGAGTACTATGTAGCTGCCTCTTGGGTGCTTTACCACACACACACTACGTGATACGATCAATTCCCTTGTGCAGAGTAAAGGTTCTTTACCCCGCACACATGATCTAACTCGACGACCAACTGTGGGCGACCGCCAAAAAAAAAAAAAAAAAAAAAAAAAAACGGTACCCTGGATGTCTAGCTCACGTAGGGAGCGGCATGTTTTACAGTGTCGTTGCCAACCGACGCCAACCCAACCCATATATAATATACAATAGGGGGGGTAAGAAAGGGGAGGGGGGAGGTTGGGAAGGGGGAGAGGAGACGGGGGAGGAGGGATGTGAGAAGCGGGAGGGGGGGGAGGGGAGAGGGGAGGGAGAGAGAGGGGAGGGGGAGGGGAGGGGAGGGGGGGGGGGGGGGGGGGTGAGGTACCTTTGGGTCTAGTACGTTTATGACTGACGGGGCTCCTCAACTAGGAAACTAGCGAATATAGCGGGGATGCGATATTTTATGTGTAAACACTAACCCATCCTCCGTATATATGGATAGGGAAATATCGGGTGGTTGTAATACTTGAGGGCTCGTTTGACTTCATCAATTTCTATTTGTTTTTTAGCAAACGACGATATTTATTTAGCCACTCGAGCTATTTGTGGTTGGTTAAAATTTTTTTCATCTTCGAGAGGGGTTAGAATTGTTTGGCTAAAACCTTTCCGACTGCCGTGGTGGCACCTCAAGGGCACCATCCCACAGGAGCACCATTTTGTGTTTTGCATTGTATTCGTCGTTTACCTAGACTATCGGATTGCACCTTCATATTTTCCTTAAGGTCAGGTTCTGAGTGACTAGCTAATGACTTACTAATACTGCAAAGCTCCTCAAGTGACTTACTAACAGTATAGAGCCGCTCAAGTGACTTGCTAATAATGCAGAGCTCACCAAGTAGCTGGCTAATAGCATAGAGCTCCTCAACTGAGTCACTACAGTAGTATAGAGGCTATCAAGTGACGTACTATTACGGGTGACCATACAGTAGTAAATAGGACCAAATTTTGTTAGTAAAAATAGGTGAACGTATAGGTTTTTGTGTGCACCATAGGTCCTGTTAACTATGGACCCCCGGAATAGCAGCATATAGCTCCTCAACTGACTTACTATTAGTATATAGCTCCTCAACTGACCTACTAGTAGTATAGAGCCCCTGAAGTGACTTGCTAACAGCATAGAGTTCCTCAATTGACTTACAAACAGTATAGGGCTCCTCATGTGACTTACTAAAAGTTTAGAGCTCCTCGAGCGACTTGCTAATAGTATAGAGCCCTTCGAGTGACTTACTTGCAGCATAGAGCTCCTCAAGCGACTTACTATTAGTGTAGAGCCCCTCAAGTGACTTACTAATAGCATATAGTTCCTCAATTGACTTACAAAGAAGTATAGAGATCCTCATGTGACTTACTAATAGTATAGAGCTCCTCAAGCGACTTACTAATAGTATAGAGCCCCTCAAGTGACTTGCTAATAGTATAGAGGTCTTGAAGTGACTTATGAACAGCATATAGCCCCTCAAGTGACTTACAAACAGTATAGAGATCCTCAAGTGACTTACGAGTAGTATAGAGCTCCTCAAGTGACTTTCTAATAGCATAGAGAGCTCCTCAAGTGACTCTCTAGTAGTATAAAGCTCCTCAAGTGACTTTTACTTACCAAAAGCACAGAGCTCCTGGAGCGACTTACTGACATTAATAGTTTAGAGCTCCTCAAGTGACTCACTAATAGTACAGAGCTCCTCCGCTGACCGCTAACAGGATATAGCTCCTCACGCGACTTACTGACAGCATACCAGGTAGAGCTCCTCAAATGACTTGCTAATTGTATAGAGCCCCTCAAGTGACTTTCTGCTAGTACATAGCTCCTCAAGTGACTTACTCATAGTATAGAGCTCCTCAAGTGACTTACTAATAGTATATATATACATAAATCTTCACGTGAGGAGCCCCAGGAAAAAGCAGCGGCACTCCAATCGTAGCGCACGTCTATATATGTAATACCTGGTATACAATATTCAGGGCTCCTTAACCCATAATCATCGCAATGCCAATCTTGTTTAGAAAAATAACGTTTTTGTGTACTTGGGCCCTGGGATTATACATCGGAATGCGATTTGATGTTTTGCTGAAGTCAGTTTTTGGGTGAGGTGTGGAGCTCCTTAAGGTCAAGTGAGGAGCCTCAGAAAATTTAGGGCGAACCTCTTATCGTAGAACGCCTCACCAGAAAAATATAACAATATTTATCCCCCCCCCCCCCCCCCCCCACCTCCCACGTTAACAATGCCCAAGGGGGAAGGAAGGGCAGAGGTAGAGGGAGGGGGAGAGGGAAAGGACTCGGTTCATGGTAGTAGGGGCTGTTCTCTGTTTCGTTCTAAATTTTCGGACGGGTTTGAGCCCCTCAAGTGACCCAGCTGCAGGTTACACTTCATACACTACTAAGCTTTTTCCCAATGCGAATAGCGTACAATAGCACGTGAAAATGCTGGGTCGGCTTGTGCGTGGACAATGTTTTGAAGCCCTTTTTGTGCTTCGGGTGAAATTTTGTCCTCGTTACGTGAGGAACTCAGCAAAATAGACACCGACGCTCACCGTGGCGTTGCCAAAGGGAGGCGAAGGAGGGAAGGGGAAGGGGGAAGATAGAGAAAAAATGAGGGAGGGGGGAGGGTGAGGCGTAGGGGCAGGGGGCGGGGGGGGGGGGGGGGGACGTGGGGGGGGGAGGTGAGGTGAGAGAGGGGAGGAGGACGAGGGAGGACGAGGGGGGAGAAGTCGCGTCGTGCTTACTTGTTTCGTCGTTGATGTCCTGGGGGGGGGGGGGGGGCTGGTGGTGCTATCTCTCCGGTATACCAAAGATGGAAGAAAACGGGATGCCCGTAGAAGTAAGACGAGAACGTACTGGTGTGCGGTAAAATAGTACCCCCCTCTAGTCTAGCGTAGGACTGCTCGTACCTTGGAGAGAGTGACCGGTATCTGCACCTTGCACGCCAGGATGTTCTCGTACGTGGACATCGGGTCCAGGGCGAAGAAAGGAGCCACTCCCACCACCATCTCGTAGATCAGAACCCCCTTCGCCGACAGAGAGAGAGGGAGCAAGAAAAAGCGAGGAAACACACGAGGTGTCGAGGGGACAGTGGGGACAAAGCCAGAGATAAGAGATTGACACGCAGGGAGAGGGGGGTGTAGCGGAGAGATATATCGAACGAGATGGAGAAATGTCGAAATGCAGAGGGGTGAACACATACTGAAAAGGAGAGGGGGCTCATCGGGCTGCGCATACAGCTATTTCCCTCCAAACCGGGTTTTAGATGGGGAACGACCCTGTCGTTTTCGGCCGCTCTTTTTTCTGGAGTGAAATTTTTAGGTCGCGCAATGAACGAGCTGGCCTGTGTTTATCATGCGTTCGATTTTTCCGCGAACCCGCCACCAATAACCTCGTATGTATGGCATGCATGCAAGGCTTGCTGTGCGCTCGAAATACAGCTCCGTGCCCCCCGGAACCTGCAAGTTCTCGGCCGTCGTGCGAATTAGCAGTACACTCTCGCGGTTTTCCGGCTGCCCTCGTCTTGCGACTTGCTTTGTATTCTCGGTCTATTTTTGGCCGTGTTCGTTTTTTTCTCCTCTTTGTCCTCTTAATGATTTCCGTTTGTATTTTTTCCGTTTGTATGTGTGCTTCGCTGGTATTGTTCGTTCGTTCGTTCGTTCGTTCGTTCGTTCGTTCGTTCGTTCGTTCGTTAGCTATCATTAGGTCGTGTTGGCGGGTGGGAGGGAGCCATGCCATCTGCATGAATCAAACACACAATTCCTGCTTTGGATCTGAGATGCGCAGATCCAGCAGACGCGTTCTTCGATAGAGACATTTCCGATAAAATGATTTCTGAATGACGGACCTCCTAAGCCCAACCTACTAGGAATGCCCATCTTGTTTTTGAAAAATCCCGCAACTGTATACTTGGGCCATGGGATATTTCGTTTGGGTGCAATGTGATTTTTGGCCGAAGAAGTCAGCTTTCGGGTGAGGTACGGAGCTCCTTAAGGTCAAGTGAGGAGCCTCAGAAAATTTAGGGTGAACCTCTATCGTAGAACGCCTCAACATTTCATGATGACGGCAGGGCGGGGGGATCCCGATGATGCAGATCGTGGTCTGCTCGTACCTACCACTCTGGCCGTAAATATAAGGATCGTGTATACGTCAATATGAATATAAAGAGGTCCATATATTTCCGCCCAGAGTAATTTCCACGGTAGGGTCACCACGGTTTTGGCTTCGATATTTTCTGACCGGTTGAGCTCCTCAGACCGACTCTTATGGGAGCCGAAACCGGAACACAGAACAGGGTTCGTAGAGAGATCCAAGGAAGAATTTCGTGCCAGATCCGATTTCTCGAAACTTATCGATGGACCAAAAACAGAAATCTCTTGAAACTTTTCCTGTGTTTATTACATTCCCTGTGTTTATTAGATCAGAAATGGACTGGCCAGACGAAACCAGACGCCAGTTCTGTCCGGTCCCAGAGCTGGCCGAAACTGAGGTTTTTAAGCCCAGAGGAGGCGTAACGTGGCGGGCCTAATACTCGTAAAAATCATCGCTTCTGCTGCTGTACTCCCTCGGTTTTTCTGACACGGTATCCCGGCACAAAGCGGTAGCTGGAGACTCCAAGCTTCGGCGATGCCGAACAACCGACTACACCCGCAAGCATGCTCTTGGCGATTGACGTGGGGTGCTTGAGCTTTCTGCAATGCTAACTAACGAACTGCTTCTTGATGCTGCTGCATGCAACAGACTGCCAAGCTTGAGGACCCTTCGTCGAAGGAAGCCAACCCAGTCCAGGAAGCTCGAGTATGCGAAAGAAACCCCTACGTTACCCGGCCAGGAAGCTCGAGTATGCGAAAGAAACCCCTATGTTACCCGGCGGTTACCAAACAGGATACGTGGGTGCCGTGTACTGCCGTGTGTCCGCCGGATTCAAACATTTCGGTGACCCCCCCCCCCCCTCCAACGTCCTCCCAACTCAAAAACGAAACCCTGGCATACTTACCCGAAACACCATAAGATTGGAAAAGACGAAACTCGATATACGAATCTGGGCCATACGAAAAACAGAAGTACACGCCAGTTCTGGTTTCCGGTTTCGGCTCCCATAAGATTCGTCCTCAATCGAGTAACTACAGTCCTAATGCTGTAGTATGGGGCTAGAATGTGTCTACCTGGTATATGAAGATTTTACTACAGTAGTATTTTTGGTGTAGGACTATACAGCGCATATAAATGTTTTGGCTCGGGTCGCGCAAACAAATTTCTTCCAAAATCATGTTTTGGGTGAGATAGTGAGCTTGAAAAAACAAGGCACCATCACCCCTACGATAACCGCCGTATAACATCACCCATTTTTTATTTTTTTTCTCAGATAATGTGACAGGTCAAGCCGGTAAAACATCCCGCATCAGCCTGGATACGTCACGGCAAATGTGGACGAAACACCGACAGTACTCCGAGACGGGATTCGATAACTCCTCAGTCTATTCGGTCGAGCAGCCCGGTCCGTCAGAAACATTATGGTTGTGGCCAGGATGTGTGCCATACCTCTATATAGCAATGCACGCGTCGACCACCTGCAATACCTGCTGCAGCCAACAAGATAAACTATCCAATAGTCTGCACAAGTCTATACGCGGCGTTAGTCGGCCGACTCACCAGCGCCCAGAAGTCGACGGCGTGGTCGTGCCCTTCGTTCAGGATGATCTCCGGGGCGAGGTAGTCGGGGGTGCCGCAGATCGTCCACGTGTACCCGGCGGGCACCACCTTGGCCAGACCGAGGTCCACGAGCTTGATGTACCCCTTTTTAACGAGCACACGAATGGGGGGGGCGACACTTGAAGAGTTAAGGCAGAAGGTGACACCGCTGATACATTAATGCTGCGGCTGTCTGTGACATCCTGCTGTGCTGCAGGTTGGTTCTATTTTTCGTCAAGCCACAAAATAAATGTGCTACGACTGCTGTGTAGTGTGTTCAGATAACGCAGAAAAACACGACCCATAAATTCTTCGCCCGTATACCGGCAGCACGGCAGCCGACTGTATGTTGTACGTACCGCTCTGGGCGGAAATATAAGTAACGTTTATAAATTAAAACCAATACCAATTGGTCCTTATGTTTCCGGCCGAAATGGTACCACTCTGCCCCGAAATATAAGGACGGTTTGGATTCAATATTAATCTTGAAGAGGCGTTCTTCTACGATAGGGGTGCTAACTACCACTGGACGGGAATATAGAGATCGGTGAGATATACATTCCAGAGTACAAACGGTTCCTATATTATTGTTCAGAGCCAAACATGTTTCTGCCTGACGAGATTTTTACTCAAAGGTGGAAACTTCCCAACGCATTAGATAGTTTTTTTTTTTCATTTCTTTTTCGTCTTCGTTACAGATATTGGCGATTGATCGCGCTCGTCGGATTAAGCTTGGGCATTTGATCTCAACCAAAGGTGCTCGACGAAAAAGAGAACACGACTTACATTCCTCCCCAGTGTCGAAACGAAAAACAAACCCGTGCGTCGGGATTTGTGAGCGAAATTACAAATGTCATTTTTTTTTCGTGTTTGTATTTCACTTGGTTTCAGTGTACCTCGCCCCCTGTCTGGGTCTCGAACATGGCTAGTTTTATGGCGTCCCCTCTCCCCTGTTGTGGCATTATGGTTCGTAGCGATCGTCCTCTGATCATACCCGGCAGGCGTTCTCGCCTGCTTTTCTGACGAACGCCTCGCCCCTTCGTTCGGAAGACATCCGCCGAGGCAGGCAGCCACTAGTACAAGAGCTTGTAACTTCTAACATCGTCAAGCACCTCGTGTGAGTGACTAGAGCAGAGCCAAAGGCATCAACCTGCTATAGCAGAAGTCGTTCCCTTCGTCCATACTGCCTTACACTTGTCAATAGTGAGATCTCTTGTCTCAACACTATTTCTTGTTCTTCTTTTTTTTTTTTTGGGGGGGGGGGGGGGGTGTGTGTGCTCAAGTGAGGAGCAGTCCCAGAAAAATTGCAAAGATGCACGCACACCCCTCTCCAGCATAGTATTACGGGGGTCCATAGTTAATAGGACCTATGGTACACATAAAAACCTATATATTGACCTATTTTACTAACAAAATTTGGTCCCGTTAACTATGGACCCCCGTAATAGCGTGCGTCCTGAACACGGTCTATATAGCCAATCAAAAGAAACTCGTGGGCGAGCTTCCAGCCAGCCACTCATAGGTTACAGGAGGCCAGCCCTTCGGGGGTTGTACACCCCTTTCGACACCCAGGCGTACTCTGACAGACGCCCAGGCTACGATAGGGCATGCCTTACACCATACCACTTCGGGCGGAAAAAAAAATAATGTTTTTTTTTTTACGTTAACACGAATACCAATCGGTCCTTACATTGACAGACACCCACAGTGGTATCACGGTTTTGGCCAAACTGTCACTGGGACTGATGAGGCTCTTCAACTGAGGACGTACTACCCAACAATACGGGGGACCACAGTAAATAGGACCTACGGTACACACAAAACCCTATATACTTCTCTATTTTTTTACTAACCATATTTGGTCCTGTTTACTATGGCCCCCCGTAACAATTCGTGGGATTGTCCATTGTCGGGCGGCCACGCTCATTTTGTTCTCTCGGGGGTCATTGAGGCGTTCTACGATAGAGGTTCGCCCTATTTTTTCCGAGGCTCCTCACTTGACCTTAAGGAGCTCCACATCTCACCCGAAAACCGACTTCAGCAAAAAAATCTAACTGCATCCCGATGAATAATCCCATGCATGGCCCAAGCATGAAAAAAATAAATAAATCATTTTTCGAAAACATCATTGGCATTCCGACGATTTTGGGTTATAACCCTTTTGGTACCGCAGTCCCGTTTTGGGGACAAATCACTTGGAATTAGACTGGTTTGTCCCCAAATCGGGACTGCGGTTCGAAAGGGGTTAAGACTCACCGTTATTTCAGAAAACGTATGCGCGGAAACGCGCTACCTCTATTTTGGGTGCTACGGCCTCTACGGCGGTTGCAGAGCTCCTCGAGGGAGAGAGAGAGAGAGAGGAGGAGCCTCGTGAAAAGAGTAGGTGCGCTCGTGCCCTATCACGCGGTATTCCGCTTCAGTGCATGCACTACTAGAGCGATCGAAAACACGATTGAAAAAAAAAAAAAAAAGCTATTACGGGGGTCCATAGTTAACGGGACCAAATTTTGTTAGTAAAAATAGGGAAATATATAGGTTTTTGTGTGTGCCATAGGTGCTATTTACTTTGGTCCCCCCGTAACGCTAAACATGTCCTCGAGTGAGAAACAAAGCCGCAAAAGAAGAAAAAAGTTGTTGTTGGTATCCGTACCGGGAGGGGAAATCTCATCAATTCGTGTTGCTGCACTCAAGACTTTCCATTGAGGCGGCTAGGCAATTGGATTGATTGTTCATCGGATCAACAAGCCTCCGTACATACTTTCGCATAACGTCAATTTTGGGTGAGAGGTATGGAGACCCCCTCAAGCTGAGAGCAATAGTGCCACGGACGGGGGGTGTGGTTCCTTGTTTTCTGAGATCCTCACAGGAGGAGCTCAATACGTATAATAGTGTTGCGGGGGACACAGTAACCAAGACCCATCATACACAAAAAAAAAATATATATACACAAAATTCGAGTGTTTTTTTTTCCGAGCAGGTATGGTTCTCAACACTATTACGGGAGTCCATAGTTAATAGGACCTGATGGCATAAAAAAACCCCTCTATATTTACATATTTTTACTAACAATATTTGGTCCTATTAACTACGGACCCCCGTAATACATTCCCCCTTCAACAGCTCATAAAACACGAGTTGACCGAACTGACTAACTAGATAGGAGGGGGAGAGAAACTCGATGAATCAATCCCGCGGCCTGAGTGGGTACACGAGGAGCGCTACAGTACGGAATATTTGTCCTCAAACAAGGAATGCCTTACTGGGATACTATAGCCCTGCAATCGATCGAGGAGCCCCGCCGGTTCGAACTGTTTTGACCTGAAGATGATACCTGGTGCCTGGTATAAGGCATGCCCCCTGACGTACCAGGCGTCGTTCCTGATAATATACCAGGTGTGTAGTGGTCGATATATACTATTTGATCGACACGTGATACTCCTGCTTTAGCAGCAAGCACGCCTCCGCCTCCGATACGTGCCTTCGCGTTTCTCGCGCAGAGGGTTCATTCGCCTAGCGTTTATTCTCCTCGCCAATTTTCAGCGAGCGTTTTGTTTCCTTTCCGACTCGCTCGCGCACTTTCCTTCGCACATATATATATATATTTTTTAATAAGACTCCGAGAAGTCTTGCACTTTTTTTTTTCTGATTGAAGTGGAAAAATGAAGGATCGGATGTAAAAATTGATCACAAAAAAAAACCTACCAGAATGAAACGTGCAACATGTATGTGCTGGGTCAGGGTGATAAATGGCCCTACCCTCGCGATGTTCAGAGGATATTCGATTTCAAGTCGGGCTGTGGAACATATATCATAAGACACATGGTCGGAGGGCAAACTAATAATATCTTTTGGAATTATAAAACTTTGTAGTGATTGCAGCATCGGGGACGCCGACAAGGAGAAGAGGAAAGGTTAGCCAGGAGGGGGGAAGTAGGAGATGTGTACGGGGTGGCAACGGCTAGGAACATGCACGCCACGTGCGCACCAATACGTGCATATATATATAGCGTGATGATGACCCTTGCGGTTAGCTTTACACGCATGCTACACAGACAGTCGCTCAACCGTTTCGTTTTGAGTCCACTGGTGTACCAGGTATGTACAGCACTGCCTATATCCAACCATTTATTCGCAACCCCGACTACCCCCCTCCGGCTATCCCTCTTAATATACGGTAGGGATGCCTCAGGAGGCGTGTTTGCCTTATAGGGGTAGGGGCATCATATTTTGCGGCTGCTCCTCACTTGACGAGCTCTATACCCCCCCCCCAAAAAAAAAAAAAAAAAAACAAAGACGATTTTCCAGAATGCAAAAAAACTGCTAAAAACCGACGAACAACCCCAAAGCCTATTGCGGATACGGGTTTATTGCGAACAATATAGTAAACACTGTATATAATGGCCTTTCAACGGTATTAGGTCAAGGGTTCTGGTAAGTCCCAGTGACAATATAGCCACAAAAGGCCAAAACGCTGCTGCTGGAAACCCCCTCGAAGCATGAACGCCTCGATCCCCTCTATGCCCTGTATCTTTCCTGAAGCCCCTCTCGGCACCTCAGGCGCTCTCCAAGTCAACATGAGAAAAGTGCAACCCTCTGTGCAATGACAGTCCAATCAAGGGTCTACAATAGAGTCCACGAGGGGAAAAGAAAGGGCCGAAGTATTCTCGCGATAAAAGAAAATGCAGGGCAAGAACCGCACGTACGTACATGCGGTGGCGGGGAGGGAGAGGGGGAGAAGAGCCCCGCTTTCTGACCACCGGATCTGGGTGACGACTACGTGCAGGAAAGAGAAGGGGTCCAGATGAACGCGAAGACAGTGAAAGGGATGGAAAAAAAACATACAAAAAAAAAACATACAAAAAAAGCAAAAACGAAAATACATGCTCCAACGTCACAAAGGCGGGTACCACTCTCTCCCGAAATACAAGAAACGTGTTGATATAATATTAACATACATACGTTGACTATATTGAAGGACATAGTAGTGTATAGCAGTTCTTCGGTCAAGGCCCCCCCCCCCCCCCCCCCCCCCCCCCCCCCCCCCCCCCCTCTCTCTGGCAGTCAGACATATATTCGCCAAAATAGTTTCATGGATTAAGAGCGGGTGATTGAGAGTAGGCGGTAAATACCTGGGCGTCTAGGACCAAGTTCTCGGGCTTCAGATCCCGGTAGGCGATGGACCTTTCGTGCATGTGCTGGATCGCACACAGCACCGTTGCCGAGTAGAACCTGATTACAACCACACCGCCCAACAAGCAACGCACGAAAGCGCAAGCAAGCAAGCAAGCAGCGATAGGGAGAGACGTACCAACCATCGCCCGGGAGCGGGGGCGGGGGCGGGGTACTCGATATCATGCATGGCCGTGTGGTCGTATGACCATAGATCGTCGCATGCCTACAGTACTCGTGTCGGTTATAGCCGCGAACGTGTGGCCATAGAACCTCGCATCCGTACAATGCCGGGACGGGGCACGTCGGGTTTTCACCGACCAAGCAGGCGTTGCGGGGGGGGGGGCAAGGGCACTTGTTATTAGGTGTATTCGCGGCGGTATTTTCTTGTCAGTAGCCCTCTTCTCGTTGATTGGCAACATAGCTATGGTGATTTATCTGGTACGTGTGTATATGGTACACAAATGGACGGTGACTACAAGTGAGAGACGAGTATTTGTAATTTTTTTATCGCAGTGGCGTCCAAACCCTAACTGAGTAGTTCCTAGTCCAAGCCCTAACTAGTAGGTAACACCCGGTCAAAACAAGTAGCTAAACAAGTCATACCCAGTCCAAACAAGTGACATCTAGTCCAAATGAGTATTTATACCCAGCAAATGTAAGGTATATTACCCAGCCCTACCGTAATAAGTGTTTACCCAGTCAGTCCAAGTACCTACTACCCAGTGCCCGGTCCAAACACGCCCTATCAAGTCCCAATGAATCCCTCCCAGTCCGAATGTACGGCAACACGAGTTATTTATGGTGTGATTACGGTCGCTGGGGCTCACACGAACGAACCCGAGGACAATAAGCTGGTACCAGGCAGGCGGGCGGGCGGGCAGGCAGGCAGGCAGGCAGGCAGGCTGTTTGTGGGAGGCTGAGGGTGCGACACGCGGCAACGATGGGTGACGTTTCCGACCTCTTTTGCAAGGTCATTGCTTGTAGCCCGGTGTTCTATTAAAACACACCAGGCACGGGGTACTACTTGCTATTAATAACATGATTCTTCGAGAGACACTGGTTTGAAAAGGACGGGCGTGTTGCGTTATGGCTTAATCTCATCGAAACCCCTCGCATCCCGTGCTGGCCTGGCCTCTTAGCTCAGGGGATAGGGGTCGTCTCGCACAATAAATAGCGCGTCTTTGACAAACCGTACCACTCTGTCCGAAAAAAAAACAGAAGAAGAACCGATTGTTCATGAGACATTGTCACCACCCACCATCATCCTTGTACTATTACGGGGGGGGTCCATAGTTAGTAGGACCTATGGAATACATAAAAACCTATATATTTGACTATTTTTACTAACAAAATTTGGTCCCAGTAACTATGGATCCCCGTAATAGTTTGCTACCCTTATTGTGTGACGCAACCCCCTTTTTACGACTCTCCGGTCGAGTACCCTACAGCACCGCAGTCCTGTTTCGGGAGGAAACTACTTAGAAATGAAGTGGTTTGTCCTCGAAACGGGACTGCAAGCTTGAAAGGGGTTAAGGCTATAGTAGAGATAAGGCCACTCGGTCTGAGGCCATGCTATAGACGTTAGGGGCAGCACCTTCTGCAACTGCTTTCTTTCGGGGCTGCTTGCTTGATTATAGTGCAGGAGACCTATACCGTGCACCAAAACAATGTTTTTTTTTATCACGGGGGTCCATAGTTAACAGGACCTATGGTGTACATAAAAACCTATACATTTGCCTATTTTTACTAACAAAATTTGGTCCCGTTAACTACGGGCCCCCGTAATAGAAATCATGAAATGCCACGGTGGCGGTAGCGGCTTACTATTTTTTTATCCTGTCGCACGAGGAAGTCAATATCTCCACCCAAACCGTATGGCTTCGAAGAACTCGGTTCGGGTCACCGTAACCCGACCGAACATTCTACCAGGCATGCGTCAGCCCTGAAAACATATGCACTGATGGAAGTAAAAGTGTACACTCGAGGAGGAGTTCCGTCGGTCAGAAAATGTTGAGACAAAAGTGCAACCCGATGGCCTGGATACACGACGAACAACACGTAAAAGCAAAAAATAAAGGGTGTTCCTACGCGATATGGGGTACGGTTTGGTTAGTGCTCAGCGCCCTCAAGGAGAGCCGCCAGCCATGTATTAAAACGTTTTAACCACACATCGGACGGCGCGACAGAAGTTAGTAACCTCCTGTTTTGGCCAAGGCCCGCGGCATATTTTGACGTCAACGGTGATCAATAGGCTCCTAAAGGCTGTAATACAGAACGTAGAGTGGCGTTCCTCGCCAAGCTTAAATGCTCACTGGTAGCTTCAAACGCTTGAAATTCTAAAAACTTCGGCCTGAATTTTTCAGCTCCGAAATTCTTAACACACACACATGCCGCCTACGGCATTATGAACTGCAGCGCTTAAGGGCACAGTGCACGCGCTGTCCTGAGTGTTCTGGAGCTCAACTATTACGGGGGACCGTAGTAAATAGGACCAAATATTGTTAGTAAAAATAGGAAAATATATAGGTTGTTATGTATACCATAGGTCCTATTAACTATGGACGGGTGAGACGGAGTGCCCAATAAGCTCAACCATTACTGCAGTCAGTCCCGTTCCGGGGACACAGCACTCAAACTCTAGATATTACGGGGGTCCATAGTTAATAGGACCTACGATACGCACAAAAACCCATATGTTTCCCTATTTTTACTAACAATATTTGGTCCTGTTTACTATGATGGTCCCCCGAAATAGTTTGTCCTTCGAAACGGGACTGACTGCAGGGCAGTAAAAAGGGGGTAAGACGCATGGCTGCTTGTGTAGGGGTGCGCGTGTAAAACTATCCCTAGACTCCTCATGCGTGGAGGCTCAACGTATGCGCTTCTCACAGACCCGATACATCTGCAGCTGATTTCTATCGAAAGCATTTTAGCAAAAAAAAAAAAAAAAAAAAACGAAAAAAAAAAAACGATATTGCGTAGTTTACTCCTGTACTCATTCGAGAAGCTCCACCACTAACCGTAGCACCCGCTGTATCCCGTCTAGGGATGGCCACGCCCGACCTAGAGACGACAGCATCGATTGGTGTCATCAACCGCTTGCGAGGAGCGTGGGCGCGCAGCCGTACGCAAGGGCAAGATCATGCGGCGCCCGTGCCGTGCGACTCCGTGCATTCAACCACCGTAACCCGGGACACCAACCATTGTATACCATCCCCCAATCACGGAGTGGCTGTTGCTGAGGTCAATCGTCACTCTTCGCCCCCTTCTGTCATTTTTTTTCCCCCCTCTCCAGTCTCCAGACGTTCGAGTGTCCCCCAGACGTTCAAGTCCCGGACCGGACTTTTGACGAGAGATGCGTTCACTCTTGTGTTGTTGCCCTCTTACTATACTTTCATCAAAGAGCGGGATACCACTCTCTCTTTAACCTTCTTATGAACGCGGTCCCGTCTACGGGGGACAAAACTCCACAGACCACCTCGAGAGTCTCGTCCGTCCCCAAAACGGGGATTGCAGTTCGAAAAGGGTTTGAGAAACGGGTTGAAAAAAAAGGAACGCCCACTGCTGTCACAGCGCTGGCTCGTCGTGTCTTTTTCCTTGCATTCTGCACGCAGGTGCGCGCATACATTCGTTCGCTGCATTGGGCTCTACCGCATTGAGCCGAGATACAGTGATCAGGACCATTTCTTTTGTCAGCAAAAAAATACTAGAATATGTAGGGTTTTGGCGTACTAGAATATACAGTATAACTGTATTCCCCCCCGTCATATACTATTCAACACTACCATATAATACCGGTACGGGATAAGGCATAGACGCGTGGTGTGATAGGGGTGGCGCTTTCAGTCCAATTGGTTTTTCTGGAGGAGGAAAGGGCTCCTTAACCAAAGTTGTCGGAGTGTCATTCCTTCGTTTCCTCGATACGATTGTTTCCTATCGGTTTGCACATTCTCTCTCTCTCTATATATATTTTTTTTTATTTTTCAATCAGTCGTTGGGTGACCTACAGTAAAATCAACAACAGTGCGGGACTCCTCTAGTCAGTAAACCCCGCAGACGAAACGCTGCACTTCCCCCACGGCATGCCTCTACGCCGGCGGTGGTTCAAGAATCGGTTTATTTAATGTGAAACGCTTACTTTGCGGCGGGCTCGTCGAAGCTCCCGGCTTTCTGCAGGTGCGTGTAGATCTCCCCCCCCCATCAACGCCTCCACCACGAAGTAGATATACCTTGACGTGACATCAACAATGACGAACGGAGGTTTCGCAACGTTTTTTGTCGTTCACATTGTCAAAGTTTTCACTTTTTTCCACAATGTTGTTCGTCTCGAATCGTGGGAGACTGCTGTGGCACTACATCTAGTAGCGGCAGTAGCCGTGGTCATGGGGGTCTTCTCCCCCCCTCCCCCCCCCCCGGGTGTTTGCCTTCACCTTGTTTGCGCATCAACTTCATTCAGTGTTGGACATATAACGTCAATAAAACAGTCTCGGTAGCGGAATGTCAATCGGTTTCACATATTTTTTTGGCTGTTGTATTCTGTATCTCTACCGTGGATCGTTTAATGTAAGTATTGGATTCGACGAGGCCTCCTGCGCCGGGCAGGAGGTCTCGTCTGGTATTTCTCCCCGCGCTGAGTAGTCTAACGTATCACGTACTCTGCGCGAGGTCAATACCTGTAAATGATCTGGGTATGCAAGCATAAGAGTACTAATGCTGCTGCCGGGTAGGTGGGATGGTCTCAAGAAATGTTGCGACCAACTCTACTCTCGAGGTTTCGGGAGCGACGAGAAGAACAGACCTCGTTGCGATACTAATTCCTGGACATTTCGATATCATCGATGGTTCGATGTTTCGTGCCAAATCGTGAGCCCATCGACTGGATCGCCAGTTTACTGTTGTGTTCTGTCTCTCTACCGTGGATCATTTACCGTAAATATTGGATTGGATGAGGCCTCCTGCGCATGCCTATGGTCCCGCCCGTACTTCGTTGCGCCTCTTTTGGATTGTATTTGTGGTTGACCACTGGTCAGGGGCAGAATTGTCTCACCCAAATTTCTTTAATATTGACTCAGTCCTTTCCTGCACATAGTCAAAATCTTCACTTTTTTTCCGTCTCGAATCGTGGGAGACCGTTGCACCGCATTTACTAGCGGCTGTAGCAATAATTATTTCCCAACTTTGGGATGGAGACATTGACTTCCTCGTGCGACGCCTTTTATTGTGGAAAAAAAAAGTTTTGGAAAAGCCCGAAAAAAGCAAATCTGGGGCCGATGTTGGGCCAAGATCGGCTTGAGAAAAGCTCAGGCGGATGTTTGGTTCGAAGCGGCAAGTTTCCGAGTCCTCGACAGACATCGATCGACAAAACCAACGATTGCGTCATGAATTCTGAACGGAGTATGCTCGTTAGGGGCTCCGACCCACCCTTGGGTCACCGTCTTCACACAATGGCCAGTGACGTGTGGCGGGCGCTGGCCAAGCGTACGATAAAAAAACAATTAGCGGCTGGTGTGTACCAAGCAGAAGACAAACTTTTTCGATCGGTCTCGAATGGCAGGAAACAGGTTTTTTTTTTTCAGGTTTGGGAGGATACCGCAGGACGCCGCCAGCAAGCTCTCGCCCCCTAGAGCATGTATCCGCTTTCTATCTTCGATGCCGTCATCTATACTCGTCGGCCTTGCCCGACACCAAGCGGGCTGGCCGTGGGCTGAGTCTATATCGAGATCGAGCCTCTATCGTCACACAAGCTGATTTTTATCAGCGTGCTGACAATTTGCAACTAGAGAAAACAAATTGCGCCGCCTGCAGCCGTTAGAAAAAAAAAGAAGGAAACATCAAACACTTTTTCCCTTTTTTCCCACGGTGGCGGTACGAGAATATATTTTCGGCTGTTTTTTCAAAGCAACGTTTCTGAAAGAAAACTTTTGGACTTCGCGTTCCCATTGGCATAGGTCTTATACCGTAGGTCACCTCGGATATATCATCGGTTCCCATTTCATGAGCTAGATCTGTATGATCTGTGTGCTCTGTATGCTCTATTAGATCTGTACAATTTTATGCTCTGTATGCTCTGTATGATCTGTATGATCTTTATGATCTGTATGATCTAGCCCATGTTTTCGGGTCGGGGCCGTATATTCTGCGTGATTCACTGTAGCACATGTTTCCTGAATTCAGATATGTTCTATACGTACACTGCTGTACAACATATCATACGTAGCTGCCGGTCAGGATCTAGAGGACCTACAGATCATGATCCGTCTTTAGATCATGATCTGCCCGATGCTCGAAAAGGTGTAAACCCTATACCCGTTTGTAGTGTACGGCTCATCAATACCGACAACACACCAGAGTGAAAAAACAAAAAATATTCAATTACCTGTATGTATTATTGGGAAACAACGTTTTCATGCCCACCGCCATATGTTGGCGCCAAGGCTACTACTGTTCGGGCGGTGCCAAGTTAAAAGGTTCCTTGTTTTTCATCGTTCAGAGCCAGCCGGCCAAATGGCTCGTGCTTGATTTCTTTGTGCAGTATTCTGTGAGGCCCCTGCTCTTGGAACAGGGTCCCAAGTGACATGGGAGCCGTCCACGCTGCTGCCGGTGGCAACTGCTAATAACTGATCTTCCGTTCGGTCAAGGCAAGGAGGGAGCCTCCCTCGCGTTATCGGCGAGAGAAGGAAAGGGTGTCCCGGACGAGCTTCCACGATAGAGGTAGCACGTTTCCGCCAAACGGTTTCCTGGGTGACGGGGGGGCTTCTTAACCCAAAATCGTCGGAATACCGATCTTGTTTCGAACGATGACGTAATTGTATACTTGGCCCATGGGATTGTTCATCGGGATGCAATTTGATTTTTGAAAGTCAGTTTTCGGGTGAGGTGTGGAGCTCCTCAAGTGAAGAGCCTCAGACAAAATTAAGGTGAACCTCTATCGTAGAACGCCTCCCCGGGGATCTCGAACTCACGCCGGACATCGGGATATCTGTCTCTTTCATGTACCGAGAATGTCGGGGGTGACCTTTGTTGGAAGGTCCTAAGGTGGATGTACTATCCCCTTCATGTGGTATCTCCCAACGGTATACACACGCCCGACGATCATTCCGCGTACCTTCTCTTCCAAAAACCTTGTTCTCCACACTTTAGGCTCACACTATTTTTCGGTGCCACGATATGCGCCGACATCAAATTTTGCTTGTTAAAAGCTGGCGCCAACGGACTATCCCTGAGTCCAAACGTATGTGCGAGGTAAAGCGCCACTCTCCCGGGTGGAGCAGACGCGGCGCAAATAAAATGGGGCATCCCCCCACCCCGCCTACGCCTCCCGGCTACCGTGCATTTTTTTTCCAAGTAGTCAAAAGATTTTTATGCTGGAATCCCCACGTACCTGGAGTCCTGGAAAGAGCAGTGCAGTTTCAGAATGAAAGGGTGGTCGAGTTCCATCAGAAGTCGGCGTTCCTCCAAGATATGGTTCTGGGGGAGGAGGTCGTACCGTACACACGCGACATACCGGGGGACAAAAAAGGAAAGTTCACTCGCTGACGGCGAGGCGTTACTATCTGTAGTTCCTCTAGTTACTTTTTGGCATGTATCGGACGGGTGAGATCCCGCTGACGGCTTCATCTATAGGATCAGCACTCGATCTAAAATTACGACGCCACACACGTGGGCGGCGTGATGAGTTCGGCGTTTTTTCTCAGGATGTGCCAACGCGCGTGGGGGTACAGGAGGGTGCACTCGCTCGTCGGTTGAGGTACTACAAAGGTCACCACAAGTAGGTACACACCAGACAAGAACGTAAAGCGTGAGAAATACCTTTCAAGGGTGAGATGCGTTATTGGTATCTCACCCCTGAGACACAACTTCGAAGCAGCAGTTTGTTCGCTCAACCTGATCAAACTTTCTACGCCGCTGGTCCTTAACCAGACGTACCGATACGAGCATAGCAGTAAACGGTATACTAACAGCCACCCACTTGAGAAGCTCAATCGGTCAGACGATGTCGCCTCAGAAGGCAAAAAAAAAAGTGCAACCTCTATCGTGGGATGAAGTACGGGGGACCACAGTAAATAGGACCTACGGTACAAGCAAAAGCCTTTGTATTCCCCTTTTTTTACTAGCAACATTTGGTCCTATTTATTATGCCCCCCCGTAGCAGTTTTTGTTCCGAAAATATGCTCCCCAAATCTGCGGTAGATCATACATAGTTGCATCGCTGAACACACGCCGGACACATCAGACTCCCACCGGTAAGCCACGACTAACATGTTTTTTTTGAGCGAATGCGTAGTAGATTCCTGATCTATCTGTGATACGTACATTAGTATACATATATAGTGACGCCTTGTGGAAGCCGTGCAGTCTTGCACAATCCATTCACCTCACATGTTCCATGGTTTGGTGTTTGCGCTACTACAGCAGTAGACACGGAAAAAATCTTGCACACCATATTCTAGCAACGGCAGCTATAGGATCTAGATCCTATGGATAGATAGATCGTAATCTGTGCTTGGGATGACCCAACCTTACTACTAGAGCAAAGCCACGGTAGGAACTGGCGATACGGTCGGGGGGGGGCGGGGGGGGGGGAGGGGGTGTAAGGTCCTTGCTCTGCCGCTGCTCAGACCCGCTCGGGCTGAGCGACTTTCCCGTTCGTTTGAATTTTATAGAACTCTGGGCGCAAACATCAGAACCGCAGTTTTTGTTACGTTGCGCCGACCAAACACTTTCAAGATATGGAGCCACTCGCCCGAGTAGCCTACACAAAACAAGGTGTTACGTGAGTGACCTACACAAAACAAGGAAAAAAGTTAGTGGCCTAAACAAAACGAGGTATAAAGTGAACGGCCTACACAGAACAAGGTATGAAGTGAATGGCCTTAAAAAAACAGGTATAAAGTGAGCGGCCCACACGAAACAAGGTATAAAGTGAGCGGCCTACACAAACAAGGTACGGAGTGAATAGAGGGAGCCTGCCTACTATACCATAAGCATTAGCCTACGACAGGAGGTAACCACAAGTTCTTGCCTTAAAAAACCCCCCTGAATTTTGGAGCTACTCGCGCGAGAAATTCCAGCTGCTAATAGCATATACCACTCACGCTTTCCCGTCATAGATAGTGAAACCGTTTGGACGTTCAGGATACTACTGTAGTATCTTGGCGAAAAAGAATAATCAGTTGGGGTTTTTTCTTCACTGTGTTTGCGACGAGCCAGCGCTCTAGAGGAACGCTACAACAACTCCCAGAACAACGAACCTAGTAACCTTCATAGATGGTCTCACTGAGCAACGACAGCTGGAGCTAGCCTCACGTCCGTTCTCCTTCAAGATCCTTCCGTAGTTTAAAAACGAGAGAAAGTTTTCTACACTGAATTCGAAACCTTCTCCCCCAATCCAAACAGTCAAAGTACACAAAGTAGTTGCGAAAAAACTGCGACCACTGCTGGCCTTCTCAAATCATCAGTTTTTCTTCGGTAAAGCGATGCTTAGTTTTGTTTTGGGGCGAAAAAAAAACTTTGCCTATGTTCGTATGGTTCGCAAAATCGGAATCGAACGAAAATCGAATGAAACCCAGCGTATTTCATGATTGTTTCTCCTGCATAGTCTCGAGAATGGTCTACTTACCTACACGAAGAAATAATCCAGGACAAAAAAAAAAACATCTGCATGGCACCAAGCACCGCAAGAAACGGTCCCTATATCATGAACCAAACCCTACGGCCCCTTTACAATGGGACAGAGTGGTGCCATACTCGTACTTCAGGGCACCTCTACCGGGAATTTTTTAGGGTGCTTCGTCTAGGGACGGAACCCCTCGGGATCGATTCATCACGGGTTTCCACGGGACGAGATAAGAAGCGGAAAGTTAAGCACGGTACGGTAAAGGTTTCGATTCGGCCATCCAAAACATCCGTACAACCTGGGACGGAGTGGTATCATACTTTGAACCACCGCCACAGGGAAAGGTTGGGCTCCGCGGCTACCGCGCGGACGTCCTCGTCAAAAATAGGTACGATAGAAAATATTAGTATACGCGACACTCCCGGCAGGTAATAGTCAAGCATTAACATACAGGGCATCACCCACCACCCACCACACTACGAGTAATAAAGGGCAACAGGTGCACTCCTCTGGACTTGGACGGTATTTGCAAAAAATGAGGACGGAATGGGAGGGGAGAGGGGCGAGAAGTTATAAACCAGCAAGACTTAGTCGAACATACCCTGTGCGGCAAAACTATAGTAGTCGGTGTGCACCGGCCCGTATCCCATGGTATTTACTTCATAACCGCGCGCTTACCTGCAACTCGTTGGCGACGATAGCTTTCTTGCCCTGCATCTTGAGCGCGAAGGCCTTGCCGGTGGGCTTGTGCAGCACAAGCTTAACGCTGCCGAAGGCACCTTTCCCTAGGAGCGTGTTGAGTCGTCAGGGGAAGAGGGGAGTTTCACCGAAACGTCGATCGGCACCGCACCGCACCTCAAGCAGCACCAACATTTCGCCCGATTGTCCGTTTGACCGCGGTGCCGTCGCGAGGCATGGATAAGTTTTATTTTCAGGCAAAGACACCCACCCCCTACTGAGGCCGAGGCAAAGAGTGCTAAGTGCTACGATGAGGGTGATGTTGTATTGTTCGGAGCTCCTCCCTCGCGTGAGGGAGCTCAATACTGTTTGTAGACCACCCAAGCCACGAACTTCGAAGAAAGTTGTCCGCGAAACAAGACCCCCATTTCTATGCGCTATGAAATATAGCTACCATGCTATGTACCCAGCGGTAGCCAGTAGTCTGTGCGCAGACGCTGATCGATATCATAGTCGAATGTAGTGAGTAGGCCGCAGCAGCAGTGCGAAAGGCGAGGGCAGTACAAGCAGTGCGGTATGTCCAATGCCAATTCAGTGGTATGCGGTGGGACTACTTTGAATCAGTTATCTCGGGTTTACATGCGGCAGAACTCTGGAATACCGTTTCGAGTTCAGCCGAGGTTTTTAGTTCTAGTTGTAGTCTTCACCGCATGATACGTGAAGAGCTCCGTGATCGATCGACCGTGCGCAGGCACACTCGTCTACTTCACTTCGCTTTTCTTCTCTTCTCCTCCTCCTCTCCCTCCTCCTCCTCCTCCTCGGCGTCCTGTCCTGTTGGACAAGACCGATAATCAACACTGGCCTTGAGCGCCACATTTTTTTTCATGTGCCAGAACCAGTAGCTTTGACACCGGCTGAAGTGTTCACCTCCGCGGTGGGCTGCCTGATCCCACTCGGGAGCCGCGCGCACACGCCTATTGCGCGGATTATGCCATGATGTGCTAGTCCTGAAACGAGTACCTGGTATGCTATTGTTGTAAAATATCACACTGACCGGTCAAACTGGTCGGCAAAAATTGTGAGAAAAAGTGTAGCCCCTGCCGCGGGATTGGTCCGAAATGTCTACCCCCCTCGCCGTCGCCGAGGAAAGCCCATGGTTTACTCAACGTTGACCTATCTATGGCACGAGGGGGGGCGGGGGGGGAGAGATAGTCCTCCCCATGGCATGAGGGGGGGGTGTACTCGATAGGAGAGATCTCCTCGATCTCATGCATGGCCGTAGTCGTATGACCATAGACCCTCGCATCCCTACAATGCCGGGACGGAGCATGTCGGGTTTTCACCGACCAGGCAGACATTGCTTGCACCAAGCGCGAAGCGCCGTGAGGTGTCCGGCGAGTCGCATGAAGGGTGAGCTGCATCCTACTAAGAACCGCTTGTGAGGCGGACTTGCATATGGATGACAGCTTCAATGAGTTAGTTTAATTTCCGGTGTGGCCACTTCCAGAGACAGCAATGGGAGTACTATGTAACTGCCTCTTGGGTGCCTTACCTTGAACACTACGTGATACGATCAATTCCCTTGTGCAGAGTAAAGGTTCTTTACTTCGCACAAATGATCTAACTAGACGACCAGCTGTGGGCGACCGCCATAAAAAAAAAAAAAAAAAAACGGTACCCTGGATGTCTAGCTCACGTAGTGAGTGGCATGTTTTACAGTGTCGTTGCCAACCGACGCCAACCCAACCCATATAATATATATAAATGCGGGGGGGGGGGGGGGGAGAGATAGTATAGGTTCATCTGCTCGGGCTTCCCACCGCGAGCAAGGGACGTCGCCAGACGCTGAATTTCATTGCCGTGCGATTGACCCCCCTCCCTCCCCCCGGCCCGATAGCGTCTCAACGTACAGTACCACTCCGGTCGGAGATATAATTATTAAGGACTAACTCCAAGGTTTCTGCCTTGTGTAGTAGCAGGCAAAGGAGGTCCCCTAGCTTCTATTTTGTCCAGTGTCGCATTGCACAACGGAGCCACTTATGCATGTATGGGGCACCATAGTAAATAGGACCAAATCTTGCTAGTGAAAATAGGGAACTATATAGATTTTTGTCTGTACCGTAGGTCCTATGTACTGTGGTCCCCCGTAATAGTATGCTTGGCATTTGAATCGTTGACATTTAATTCCACCTTCGGTCATGTTCAGGCGCAAATCTCGCTCACGGTCGCCCCAACCGTAGCCAGTACAGGAAGCAGGACGCCCAAAAATGAACAGAATCAACCAAGGGAAGACCGATCCTCTACAGGTAAGACCAGACACATCATCTACGGATAGATCGGACACATCATCTACAACAGATAGATCAGACACATCATCTACAGATAGATCAGGCACATCATCTACAGATAGATCAGACAGATCATCTACCGATAGATCAGGCAGATCATCTACCGATAGATCCGATAGATCATCTACAGATAGATCAGACAGATCATCTACAGATAGATCAGACAGATCATCTACCGATAGATCTGATAGATCATCTACAGATAGATCATAACCTACCGTGCTGAGGTAGGTGCGGTGAAGGTTCTGTATGGTACAGATCCAACCCAAGAATCACGCCCTACTGTGTATGCTGTAGATCAAGCAGAATACATGCCCCCCAACCCAGCAACATGAGCTACCGTAGATCATACAGATCAGGGGGATCTATCTGTCCTTGGAGATCTGTAGATCATGCAGTGGGATTCGAATATTTTCCTGAAGTGGCGTGGGAGCTTTCGACTGCACGGGGTACGGGGTGGGCGCCTAAAGTCCCAGAGGATCGTCCGCACGTGAGGATGTCCACACCTCACTCGAAACCAGAACTACAGAGGAAAGCTGAAGAGGTACGCTTGGCCCGCGAGTAGTAACCCTAAGGCCCTGGGCTTTTGTTTGTTTTTTTCGCAGGTTTGTTCGTTTGTTTGTTTGTGTGTTTGTTTGTTTTTTTCGTTTGTTTGTTTGTTGTTTGTTTGTTTGGTTGGTTGGTTTGTCGTTTGTTTGTTTGTTTGTTTGTTTGTTTGTTTGTTTGTTTGTTTGTTTTGTTTGTGTGTTTTTTCGCTTGTTTGTTTGTTGGTTTGTTTGTTTGTTTTTTTCGCTTGTTTGTTTGTTTGTTTGTTTGTTCGTTCGTTCGTTCGTTCGTTCGTTCGTTCGTTCGTTTTCTTGTTTGTTTGTGTGCTTGTTTGTTTGTTTGTTTGTTTGTTTGTTTGTTTGTGTGCTTCTTTGTTCGTTTTGTTTATTTCCTCATGTTCATTGTCTTCGCCCTTCTATTCACTCTCCCTCCCAGTCGTAACTCAGATACGGGTTCGCAATAGCAGGTTCTCCTCCCCCCTCCCCACTACCGTCAGTTTATCTTTTTAGTCGCGAGAAGACGTCAGCACTTTTCCCCCGATAAATAGCGTAATAATGTGTATGACGAACACAACAATTACGGGGAGGCGAACATCACCCCCCTCGGTTTTACGAACCGTATGTTGGTTACAATTGCTGAACTTTCCCGTAGTATTGAGACTCATCCCACGGTGGATGTTGCATCTTTTGGGCCCAAAACAAATCTGACTGGGGTTTGAGCTCCTCAAGTGAGCAACAAATTTATGTCCCTATTGTTACCGGTTGAGCATGGTCCTTCTTCTAATATGCTGCTTTTAGTACTAGCGTACAGAAGGGTTGGTCGGTTTGCGCAAATGTTTTTGATCGATGGCATATTCTACACGGGGGTGAGATATTGAGCTCCAAGATCAAGGCAACACAGACGCGCGCCACGAAAGTGGAGGTTCGTATAGCATTTTTTATTTTCAAGAAAGCGTTTTTTTGATGACGGGGCACCTTAACCCAAAGCCGTCGGAATTTAAAAATGGTCGGACGTTCGTTTTTTCGTGTTGCAATGTTTTTCTTTGTACGCTTATTCTTAGGACATAGGATGGTTCAGCGGAGATGATGGCAGATGCACTTTCCTACAGAATCAGCTTTTGGGTGAGGCATAGAGCTCCCTGAAGGTCAAGGGAGGAGCCTAAGAAAATACAATACCCCCTACCGTGGCCTGGCTCGAAGAAAACCAAACACGAACGAGGCCTTCTAAGATAGAAGTTCACCTCGAATTTTCCGAGGCTCCTCACTTAAAGGAGCTCCACACCTCACCCGAAAATTGACTTTAGCGAAAATCAATGTTCATCCCGAAGAACAATCCCATGGCCCGAGCATACAAAAACGTCATTTTTCGAAACGAGATTGGCATTCCGACGATTTTGGGTTAACCCCTTTAGTACCGCAGTCCGGATTTGGGGACAAACCAGTCTAATTCCAAGTGATTTGTCCCCAAAACGGGACTACTGCAGTACTAAAAGGGTTAAGGAGCCCCGTCATTCAGAAAAACTTTTTTTTTTGCGGAAAGGTGCTACCCCTATCGTTGGTAGCTCCTGCGGCGAGAAACATTGACGCGTTCTACGATAGAGGTAGTACATCATTTACGCTAAAATGTTTTCTGGATGGCGGGGCTCCCCAACCGAAGATCGTCGCAATGCCAATCTTGTTTCGAAAAACAACGCTGTTGTGTACTTGGGGCCACGGGATTATTCATCGGAATGCGATTTGATGTTTTGCTGTAATCAGTTTTTCGGGTGAGGTGTGGAGCTCCTTAAGGTCAAGTGAGGAGCCTCAGAAAATTCAAGGTGAACTTCTATCTTAGAACGCCTCCATTGTGGCAAAAAGGGTCATACAGCCATGGTCTCTCTTTAGTGCCCGTATGGTGTGCGCTAGGCAACAGTACCGGCGCGATAATGGCAACCGGCACTAATTACGCCGCACACTGCCACACTGGTCGATCCTGCATTTTATTGGACGTCAAACGTCATGTTATTTTGTTTATCTGCGACGTTGGGGAGAGGCCCCACCTACATATTGCGAGATCCGCGGCACCGGCCGCTGCTTATCGTTTCCTATCATGATACCAGTATCCGAGAGTCCCCCCCCCGCCCCACCAGCCGACTCTCCGGGGCTCTAACAAACGCAGTTTCGGACGACCGTGGCCCCCAATGGAAGAAGTGAACCATTCATTGACATACTTCTTGTGAGCTCCGAATCGCTACCGGTCAATCGCAAACAACAATGACAGATTATAGACGGCGTGGCAAACATGAAGCAAGTGCGGTGCGGTACACCCCTGCGTATCTCTTCCGTTTCGTCCACCTCCAAAAGAAAAACTGACGGGTGGGCAGGAGAAAACAAAAACGGTAGCCCTGTAGGTTCTAGAACTACAAACAGCAGCAAGCAGTGTCGTGCCCTCCGCTCGTGTACCTCGGCTATGCACAAGAGGCAGGGACAAAACGAATGAGCGGTATGCTTCTCCTCCTCTGCAATAACTAAAAAAACCTCTACGGTAGTACGCCGCCAGAGAACCGAAACAGACGATTAGAAAAAACCGATTCTGTGCCATGATACCCCTACTGGCATTATTATTCAATTTTCCAACTGACACAGCAGTGCAGCGCTTATTCCAGCTATACCATACCATCCACCCACAATAGAAGGGGTAACGAAAATCAGATGACCTAGAACACGGAAGGTGTTATTACGGAGGGACCATAGTAAATAGGACCTACGGTACACACAAAAACCTATATATTTCACTATTTTTACGAACAATATTTGGTCCTATTTACTGTGTTCCCCCGTAACATCAGTCAGATCTGAGTGCTCGGCGAACTATTTCCAGTACCGTAATAGTCCTCCTTATGATTTTGTCTCATAGCGGTATTAAATGCGCAAAGCGATTTCACAGGCTCTGCTGTAGCGGCCAGCCGACACGAATCAGCCGGCCCTATGGAGGTCAACACTCTTGATACTCCACACATCCCGAAATGATGTGCGTGTATCTCAACTTGCTTGAAACCGTTTGCGAAATTGTGCCGTACTTTGGCTCAAGCTGGTGGCATGTTGTTGTGATGTCAATGCTGAACTTTGGTAGGCTCTTGAAGACTGTTGTGTAGGATTTAAAGTGGCGTTCCTCGCTTGAACGATTTCGTAAAATCAGAGAAAAAAAAAAAATCTCAGCCTGAAATTTCCTGCTGGCATGTCTCAAACTATTCCCGCATGTATGTAGCGTACTGTATCTTGACTCGCTTGAAACTGTCGGGAGACTGCTTCAAGATACATAGAGGAAACGTACGTGGGCGGTCAAGACGGGACCGCTCCGTATTTCACTTTCGTTGGGTGTGCGCGCACGCCCCACACAAACGTCCACAGAGTAGCAAATTTTACGATCGATCACCGATTTTGTTTCAGTATTCCCGGAAATGGCTCGGCCGCGGGGATTTCTCACTGCTGTACTTGCTGTATTACGGGGGACCATAGTAAATAAGACCAACATATTGTTAGAAAAAATAGGTACATGTATATATTTTTTTTGTGTGTGCCGTAGGTGCCATTTACTACGGACTCCCGTAGTAATCCTTGTCTTCTCATTCTAAGCAGGAGATTTTGGGGGACTCATTCCACGGTAGTAGGAGTTGCACTTTTTCCCGTCTTAGGCAATTTTTTCTAACCGGTTGAGATTCTCAATCGAGTAACTGTCACTATTACGGGGAACCATAGTAAAAAGGGCCAAATAGTGTTAGTAAAAATAGGTAAATATATAGATTGTTTTGTACACCATAGGTCCTATTAACTATGGACCCCCGTGACATGTATACGGATTAGTGTACGATACTTTTGCTGCCGTAGTAAATTAGTAAACGTGTTGTAGGACTGATAGGAACGATGGTGGGGTCGTGTGAACGAAACGTATTGACCAGAAACTGAGCCCCGCATGCGAGGAGCTCAGAAAATAAGGCACCGTCCCTATAAAAGGAGGCATTCCTTTGTCCTATGTATTGATGTTTGTATTGTACTCCTATCAACCCCCGGTCCCCCCCGTTTTTGGCCGACGTTTCGTGTGCCGACCACGTTGCGTTGTCTCCGCGAGAGGAACAGACACGTGCTACGATAGGGAGTAGGACTTGTTCGCCTCATGAGGCAAAACATTTCCGCCTGACGAGGATCTTCAAAGCTGAGACAATACCCAAAAGGCACTAGGGCAAGGCTTTATCCCTCTTGCGGCCAATGCCATGAGAGAGCGGTGCTGGCTTATTTCCGGACACATGAGGGGCTCAATCTCTCAACCACCCGTAGCAAAAAACCAAACACATCTATTAGTTGGCGCAACCCCGCCGACATTTTCTACGCGCTAGCTATTACGGGGGACCATATATTAACGGGACCTACGGTACACACAAAAACCTACCGGTATATATTTCCCTATTTTTTACGAACAATATTTGGTCCTATTTACTATGGCCCTCCGTGCTAGTCCTAACACGAATATGTACAATAGCAGGGGTCCTCGAAAAAAGAAATCTCGACAGCCAGTGACCTTAGGGGCGTACAAAACCAAGTAAAATACAAATGCGCAAAAACACAGCTTTTCGCACTTTCGTCCATGAAATCCCAACGCGCTGGTTCGTTCTTCGTTTTGACGCTGGCAAAGGGTGTAGGTCGTTTTCTCTTTACGTCGAACATCCTTGACCGTTGTGTTACCGATCGTTGTCCACTCAAGGAGGAGGTCAACCGGTCAGACAATATCTACTCAAAAAAGCGAAACCGCTACCTTGGCACTATGAGTCTTTATGTTGCACGAGAGCTTTCGGTAGCACATACAGGCCTTGGGCCGGGTTAACCCTACACATTTTTTCAAATGTCAGTGTAGGGTCGCTGCAGGTATTGAGGCATGGAGATTCTCAAGCGACGAGCCTCAGAAATTTGCGGGTCCATCTCCCGTCTAGAGGTGACCGCGGCATGCGTCACCACGCTCACCTAGTCTCCGGATTACTTTGAGATCCCCGGCAGAATGTCGATGTGGTGGTCCCCTTTTTTTCCTTTCGATGGGCCGGTACATTTCTGACAACACTGTACCGTTCGGAGGAGGAGGAGGAGGAGGGGGGGGAAACGGGCATATATGCACAATACGACACGAGTGGGCGAGGGAAAAAAGTGCTGAACGCTTGTCGCGGTAGAAATACATGCACCTGTGGAACTGCGAGACAAAGGCTACGGTGGGGGGTGTACTCATTCTCATGCATGGCCGTAGTCGCATGACCATAGATCCTGGCATGGCATCCCTACAATGCCGGGACGGGGCACGTCGGGTTTTCACCCAACCAGGAAGGCAGGCAGTGCATACTTGCACCAAGCGCTAAGAGCTACCGTGAGGTGTTGGGCGAGTCGCAAAAAGGGTGAAGTGCATTCTGCCTATAACCGCTTTCGAGGCCGATTTTCTTGCGTATGGATGACAACGTTAATGAAATATATCTATTTTTTCTGGTGTATGGCCACTTCCAGAGACAGGAATGGGTTTACTATGTAACTGCTTCGTGGTTGCGTTTGCGTAAGCACACTACGTGATACTATCATCTCCCTTGTGCGGAGTTGAGGTTCTCCCCGCAAAAAAATGATCTAACTCGACCTCCAGCCGTGACGATGGCCAAAACAGACAAAAATAAGGTACCCTGGTTGTCTAGCTCACGCAGTGAGAGGCATGTTTTACAGTGTCGTCGCCAACCGACAACGGATGGCATGGTATGAAGGCATAGGCTATGGCAGGAAAGGGGGTGTACCCACGTCATGCTTGACCATAGACCACAGTTGGGGCGGGGGGGGGGGGGGGGGGAGGTACTCGATATCATGCATGGCCGTAGTCGTATGCCCATAGACCCTCGCATCCTTAGCAATTCGAAACGGAGCACGTCAGGTTTTCACCATCGAGCAGGCAGACATTGCTTGCACTAAGCGCGAAGCGCCGTGAGGTGTTGGGTGAGCTGAACGGAGGGCGAGCTGCATTCTACTAAGAAACGCAAAACACGGCGGATTTTCTTGCATAGAGGGGGGGGGGGGGGGGGGGGGGGGGGGTACTCATGTTCATACATGGCCGTAGGCGCTAGATCATAGACCACGGTCGTCCGGCCAAAGGTATGCTAATGTCGGGCAAGGCCGCAGTGTTCGTACATGACCGTACACCACGGGAGGGGCATGTTAAGCTACCGTGTTCTGGTTTCATCTAGTGGCGCTATTGGCGTAACTCGTTCGGGAGACCATAGTAAACAGGACCAAATATTGATAGTAAAAATAGGTGAATATTTAGGTTTCTGTGTGTACCGTAGGTCCTATTTACTATGGCCCCCCGTAATAGAACGATTTTGATAGCTCCATTGCTCCACGACCAAGAGGCTGCGAGAAACGACCGGCTCGTCTGATGAAAGCTCTCGGCGAGATGTTTCCAACACCACCCTCTCCTGCGTTGGCCCCCTCTCCTCCCGGTCGTGGACGGAGCAATCGAGCTTTCAAAATCGGTCTAAGAGGGGGTTGCGGAAACTCCCATCCTTACGGTATACACCACACACGGACTACAGGCAGATTGCCCCTCGTTTTCACTCTCGCGTTTAGTCCCGCTCGGCCGAGTGTGGCTCTGCACCCCTTTTCCAAATTGGACACCATTGGTTGTTAGTTTCGCGCGGCTGTACGTACTACGAAACCAAAAAATGCATATCCAGGTTTGCTTTGAACACGGTAGCTCTGAGTGGCTGAAAACATTGACGTACATGAGAGACTCTCTGCTAGCGTAGCGGGACTCTTCCATCACATTTCGGAGCAACAAAAGGTAATTGTTTCACACACCTCGCGCCCGGCGGCCTTGGCCATTACTTCTTCCAGCGGTCCCAGCATCTTAAAGAAGTCTTCTCGCCCTGATTCGTGTTTTTTTCGTCGGTTTCGTGTTTTTTTTTTTTTTTTTTTTTTTTTTTTTTTTTTTTTTTTTTTTTTTTATTTTTTTTTTTTTTTTTTTTTTTTTTTTTTTTTTTTTTTTTTTTTTTTTTTTTTCGGCACAACAAATAGAGGAGATGGCGTGGAAAGCGGTTTAGCGCCAAAAAAAAAGCCTGCAAATTTAATTACATGCCGTAACACTACAGCAGGTGAGGCGGCAGCAACGTGCGGCACATCATTTGGCGACTCAATACTTCATGCATTGTTTTTGAGACGACGGTTGCAGTACATATGAGGGGCGGAGGGGGGCGCCCTTTGTGTTGCGGTCCAATAAACTGGTAAATATCGACGACAGAAGGAAGACGCCGTGGAGGTGATCGCCAAGAAAACGACGGGAAATATCGCAGCGGGGTCGGGGGGAGATACCTGCGATGCTGTCGCCGGTGGCGCGGACCCGCCCCCTCCCCGCACACTGTGGGCGTAGAACAAATCCTTGTGGGCTCTATTTCCGTGGGTGACGCCGAGTCGCACACTATGTGCTGGATTTCAGTGTAGAGTGAACCTACAGTAATAGCATCCGCGCCGGGACATTGCACAATGCTTATATAACAGCAAATCCCACAAAGTGTGGACAACGTGTGAACTCATAGCGCCTAATGGTGTGCTGCGTGCAATGTCTTCACAAGGATTTGTTTACACCCATACTGTGCAGCGGGGTGTACTCGATAGGAGAGATGTACTTATTCTCATGCATGGCCGTAGTCGTATGACCATAGACCCTCGCATCCCTACAATGCCGGGACGGAGCATGTCGGATTTTCACGGACCAGGCAGACATTACTCGCACCAAGCGCCGTGAGGTGTCCGCCGAGTCGCATGAAGGGTGAGCTGCATCCTACTAAGAACCGCTTTTGAGGCGGATTTGCATATGGATGACAGCATCAATGAGTAATTTCCGGTGTAGCCACTTCCAGAGACAGCAACGGGAGTATTATGTAACTGCCCCTTGGGTGCCATACCATGAACCCTACGTGATACGATCAATTCCCTTGTGCAGAGTAAAGGTTCTTTACTTCACACAAATGATCTAACTCGACGACCAGCTGTGGGCGACCGCCAAATAAAAATAAAATAAAAGAGCGGTACCCTGGATGTCTAGCTCACGTAGTGAGCGGCATGTTTTACAGTGTCATTGCCAACCAACGCCAACCCAACCCATACAAAAATATATATATAATGGGGGGGGGGATATCTGTGATACAGGTGATCATGGATCGCCCAGATCGCAGCCGAGGAGAAAATGTAGGCTCCCACGAGTTGAGCTTAAAACGTACCAGACACATGTTTGATAAACACAACGAAATGCAAAATATTTGTTCATCTCGGTCCGATCGACGCCAACAGGCAGTCACGAGGTGTGAACGGAATCAACGTCCCCGCTTTAAAAACGCACCCGGCCAAAACACGCCGCAGAATATCGTGCACATTATGAGCGACATCGTCTGCACGTCACGAGCAATATTATGCTCTTTTATGAGCAATATTATCGTGCACACCGTGAGCAACGATGTCGCTGGCACGTTACGAGCAATACTGTTCGGCACGTTTTGAAGCAACAACACTGTTTACGCATTGCGGCCAGCGTCGCGTCTTCTTGTGAGAGATCCACGCTAAAAAACAAACACCTCCGGAGCAACCCCCGAGATTTTCTCGAGGGATCCATACCTACGACCGCTCTATATACCCAATATATATACAACCAGGCAGCTTGCTACGCTCTCCGCGAACCCTGAAACACGATAATCATGTTCTGTGACTAGGCGTTCCGCCCACGCCCACCAGCCGCAGCACCGGTGAGGCACGGTAGCGAAGGTACGACGCCATCATTTTCACCGCTCCGGGCGCGAGTGGTTCGGTACTCACCAAAAAATTGGACTTGGAATACATATATCGTAGGCGCAGAGAGCAGAGTAACAACCAACCCGATGGGGGTACATACATCGCCAAAAAAAACTAAAAAAAGAAAAAAAAAAATCAGGTAAGGCTGCGAAGGAATAGGGTGGTCACTCGACTATGTGACTCTGAGCGGCTGAGAAAAAAGGAACCAAACGTGACACCCCCCCCCCCCCCAACCGTAGTGCCAAACCGACATCAGAAACAAAGCACGGCGTTAGAAAACAAAACGTGCCCATGAGAAAGGGGTGTCAGCCCCCCCCCCCCCCCCCCCCCCCCCCCCCTCAACCCCACCCCCCCCCCCGTGCTAGCGATGCCTGGTCGGCCTAAACCCGACGTGCTCCGTCTCGGCATTGTAGGGATGCGAGGGGCTATGGTCACACGACTGCGGCCATGCACAAACATGATGATAAAAGTACACCCTTCCCCTCCCCCCCTCCGCCCCCCGCTCACACCCCCCGCCCCCGTACTTCCTACTCCTCCCTCGTCGCCCACGTTTGGCCAGGTTAGCCAACATTGTGTGTCGCTTGATCTATCGATAGATGCTACCAGTACGCTATAGAGGGGATCCTTCGGGGGGTCCCTGATGTTTTCCGACCGACGGCGGGGACTCTCAACCGGAGAACTGCGTACGTAGATAGTGTATCATGTTTTGGACTGCTGCGGCAAGTGTACGTCGAGACACGGTCGGTTTAGGCCTGCGAAAAAACGGCTGACCACGCGCGTCCACCCTGTGTGTATATCCGGTGCCTCTCTCGGTGAGCACCGCTCAGTCTTGATACGAATGTCCAGGGAAACGATATTAATGTCGACGAGTGGGCGACTGCAGCAGCGGGATCGTGCCCCACCCCGCGTCTTTTGCATCTGTCTGTCTTTGCTGCGTGTTTTGTTCGGCTCCGACGTTGTCGCGTTTTTTTGGTCTTGGTAAAAACAAACTTCGGTATGTCAGTGATCGTGCTGAACGTTTCGCTATGTATCTAACCCGTGGCTATACGCAACCGTGTGACGGCACAGCAGAGGCTTGCCTTACTACTTGCAGCCCTGCCGTTTTGTCCCAACCGAGTAGAATAGGGGTATGCTGTATTGCTAGAGTTATACGTCGGGTGGCCCTGCGCCAAACGTGTGTTTTTGTTTGTCACAAGTGGAGCCGATTTTCGGTCTTTAGGCGTATATACTGTATTTCTTCTCGCATATAGCATCTAAATCGTGATGACCTATACAGCTCGTGATCTGTCCGAACTCGTTGCTGCCTCAAGCAGGCATGCCTTGCCACGTCGGTTGTGAAGCAAACTCACAACAACGGCAGCAGACGTAGAATCTAGAGGATACATACTTTTGTACATCGTGATGTCCGAAACCTTGCCCACCCCTGCTTCAGGCAAAGCACGAAGCGAACTCGTAGCGGCCAATATATTGGATACATAGTGGGTCTATCGTAGACCGTGATATGTCCCCAGAAACCTTGCAGGGGCAGGCATGGAGCGAACTCATCCAAAGTAACAGCACGAATAAGGCACCACCCCTTCGAGGCAATCACACAAAACAAGGTGACACCAGGACGAGGCACTTACTCACCAGGTAAGCTGACTCATCCCGTGGACGGTACGTAGGGGGTCGCACTTTTTGAGCTCTTGAGGTGACTACTGCTGGCCGGGAACGTGGGGACCGTTTATAAATGAACATGAATACCGAGTGCTCCTTATATCTACTCTACGCCCAGAGGGGAATTTTACTTGTATGGGTTTTACTAGGATTGTTAACAACGCAAACCTGGTGCCTTGGTGTAAAATATTCGCTCGGGTGGCGCGAAACACAACTTTCTTCAAAGTCATCCATGCTTGGGGTGAGACATATGTATATATATATATATAAATACTATATATATTGGAGGTGGTCCGCGTGCCTACTACGATCAATTTCGTGGGTTCAAGTCTCACCGAGTGCCTACTCTTCAGGACTTTTTCTTCCACAAAAACATGATTAGCGGAAAGCGCGAAAGCGTGAGTTAGCTACTTGGATTAAATTCGACGAGCAGTGGAAATGAATGCTGAACCCTACATACGCGCGATAAAAAAATGAAGGCACGTGCCGGGGGGGGAAAAGGGACAACACCTGTGACCACGGCTTTTGTCCGGAAGAAGACCGCTGAGGGTAGCACCTCCTACGAGTCAAGCTGGAAAGTGAAAGTGATGATTAAAAAATATATATACACAAAAATACAAATATACAAAAAATATTGAACTCGTTTTGCGAGGAGATCAGAAACTAGTTAAGACACGGATCCTTCCCTGGCAAAAATCCGTCAGTTTGTGGGGATCTCAGATGTGACCGGTACGGCGAGCTCACCAAGGGAAAGGCAGACCGTGGTGCCCAGCGCGACGCACGTCGCTTTTCGAGTCTCGTCGGACATCAACGCCAGCTCTCCAAAGTAGCTGCCGGGCCTGCGCCCATTGCGATGGTACAAGGCAGGCGATAGGCAGGGTGTGAAAAATGTCGGCAGCGAGTTTGCCTGAATACGAGTCGCCGACCGGTGCGTAATTGGCTAGATGTTGCAGTTAGTTGGGCTAGCAGTAAGTGTAAGTCGCGACTGGTGCTTAGTTGGGTAGATGTTGCAGTTAGTTGGGTGACTAACATTCGGTGACTAGTGCGTAGTTGGCTAGATGCTTCATTTAGTTGGGTGACTACAAGTCGGCGACTAGTGCTTAGTTGGTTAGGTGTTGCAGTTAGGTGGGTGGGTATAAGTCGGCGACTAGTGCCCTTGTTGACTATAATAGATGTTGCATTTTTAGTTGGGTGACTGTACGCCGCCGACTAGTGCTGAATTGGCTAAATGTTTAAGTTAGTCGGTGACTGTATCTCGGTGACTAGTGCTTAGTTGGGTAGATGTTGCAGTTGGTCGGGAGACTATAACTCGGCGACTAGAGCTGAGTTGGCTAGGTGTTGCAGTTAGTTGGGTGACTATAACTCGGCGACTAGAGCTTAGTTGGCTAGGTGTTGCAGTTAGTTGGGTGACTATAAGTCGGCGACTATTTACGGGGGACTATAGAAAATAGGACCAAATATTGTTTGTAAAAGTAAGTAAACGTGTAGTTTTTTGGGTCTACCGTAGATCCTATTTACTGTGGTCCCCCGCAATAGTGTTTAATTGCCTAGACGTCGCACTTAGTCCGGTGGACTACAAGTCGCCCAATAATTCCTAGGTGGCCAGCTATTGCCGTTAGTTGGGCGGCACTACCGCAAAGAACGTTGAGTTCGCACAGAGGGTGAGGCCTCTCATTTCGTCGACATGCTAGTAAAGCCGAACATTTATACTTATACTTTCTGAAAGGTTCTCACACAACAACCGTACGTTTTCCCTTAAGACACCTTGTTCGCTGTCGGCAAAACCTTGTCCCGTTTCTCGCAACACCACGTGCGCAGAAAACCGGTCTCACCCACCCCTGTTGCGACCTCAACAACGCTATATACGGTATAGACCGGCGACTACTTTAGGCGCGCGGTTCGTAGTTGGCTAGGTAGTGCAGGCATTTTGTCCGGCCGTAAACAATCGCCCGCTGGAGCAATCCCACGGTAGAGATGGTGCCATATTTTTGGAGCCCCTCACAGGAGGAGCTCAACACAACTCCATCCGAAGCATTGCTGATTTCGAAGAACGTTCCGTTCCCGCAACCGGAGCAAAGTTTTTCTGTGCGCTGGTCCTTAACAAAAATATACCTGGTACTACACTAGCAAAATTATCATACTACAGTCACCGGCAGTTGTTCACTTGAAGAGACTCAACCGGTCAGAAAGTGTTGCCTCAGAAGATAAAACAGTGCAAGCCCTACCCATGGGTTCTTATTTGGCTTGGTGTTGCAATTATGGTCGGCTGGCTATAAGTCGGCGACTAGTTGATTTATACTCTATAACGTGTTGCCCTGCTCTATGTCTGTCTGTCTGTCTGTCTGTCTGTCTGCCAGCCTGTCTGCCTGTCTGTCTGTCTGTCTGTCTGTCTGTCTGTGTGGCTGTCTGTATGCTTGTTTGTCTGTCTATCTGTCTGTCTGTCTGTCTGTCTGTCTGTCTGTCTGTCTGTCTGTCTGTCTGTCTGTCTGTCTGTCTGTCCGTCTGTCTATCTGTCTATCTGTCTGCCGGTCTGTCTGCCGGTCTGCTTGTCTGCAAGTCTGTGTGTCTGTCTGCCTGCCAGCCTATCTGTCTATCTGCCTGTCTGTCTGTCTGTCTGTCTGCTATTCCTGTGTTTGCTACGAATTCGGTGCTCAAGGGAGGGGGACGTTTCCGTTGTGTGAACAATCACACAAGCAACACCCTCAACCTGTCTTACAACCACGGGGGGGGGGACAGTTTGTACTCAGAACCTAAATATGGTTGTGTAAACAGAAGGCGGATTTATTTCGGGGGCGGGGGAATCCGTTGAGGGTGCCGATTACTCTAGAGAAACAAACGTACCCGGCACAACGAGTACATTGCTGTATCAATTTATCAATTAGAACCGTACGGGGCTTGTATACTGGGTAGTGTATTGTAGACGAGATGTTGTTTATTGATCGGTCGGGTCGGGTGTTGTGATGTTCTGTGACCTTCTGAAATAGAAAAAAAAAACGTCTTAGCGAGCCGATGCACATCTTCAGGGTTGTGACTATAGCATCCCACTCTGGGCGTAAATGCAACGACCGTCAAGCCGTTTAACATGAAGACCAAGCGGTTGTTGCACTTGCGTCCAGAGGGATACCAGGTACTGGTATAGTCTAGGTGGAGGGGGGGGAGGGCGTACTCATTTGTTGCTTGCCTTAGAGATTTGACCATTGACCACGCATCCCTTTCGAGACGGAGAACCGTTCCTACTCCTAACAGACGCGCCTCCAACAATTGGGCGCTCATTTGTTTCCATGTATTACATACATTTTGTTTGCTAAACTTGTCCCCTTCCTGTTTGGTGGCCTGTGACCACCATCTATCTCCTAGGATAACGATCGTTTTCTCGTTGATATCTAGTGTATCAAACTCCTCCATGTCACATTCGTCTATTTCCCTCATTTCCTCTTCTAACACATCCCGTTCCTCCTTGTTCATTTCACTTTCTCCTACTATGTGAGTTCTGCTCTCTGTTCCTTTGCCACACGGGCACATCTGTGTACTTCCTCGTCCCGGCTACTGGTATACTTCTTTTTCTTTCTGGCAGGTCCAGGTCACCTACACGAAAGCGCAGTTTCAGCGTGTTCGCGAAGTCCATTGGGCCGTGTTGATACCTTTTCATTCCTATTCCTTGCCTCAAGCCCCCGTATATCTCGAAGTGTTTTTCCGATCCCACCTTGTTTCTTAGCGCTAGCCTTTCCCTTCTTTCTATCCTTTCTTCTACTTCTGCCTTGTACCTAGGGGTGGGGGGTGGGGGGGTTAACTGGGTGAATGAAGAATGCCTCCGCTGTTTTTGTGTTTGCTGTCAATCCGGTTTTCAAGTGACTAAGGCGTGTTGTGGGAAATCAAATGAAGAGATATCAGCCCCCCCCTCCCTTCAGCCTTGTCTTCACCCCTTTGGAACCCCGAGAGAGCTTCATCCCTACGGGACATAGTTGATGCTATCAACCATCTATACGAGCAGCGTGAGGGCCCAGAACTACGGGCAGGATCATGCCGCGCACCGCGTCGCACGACCGTGCACGACTCCTTGCTTTTGCAACCTCGGGTACCAACCATCGAATCAATCCCCCAATCACACAGTGGCCACCACTGCAACCATTTGTCTCTTTACTGTTATTTTTTCCCCTCTGCAGTCCGGAGAGGGTGGAGTCTTGGTTAGGTAGACTCTACACGGCGCTCTAGGACCACTACCTTCCAGCATGATGTATGTTCTATATGATGCGGTACAGAAACGAAACGTTTGGAGGGGGTGCTCTCCTGTTATTTCCCGAGCGTCAAAACCCCCCACCGTCGATAGTCAATCGATCAACAAGACTCACCTACCGACAGCCACCACGAAGATCATACAGATACTACGAGTATTATGTTACAGCCGCAATTTCACCTATTATAATACCTGGTACCTACCTGGACGTTTGCGTGGGTGGCGATACATCGCCCGCGCGCTGCTGAGACGGCAACACTATGATCAGTGCGGCAGCAGCGGCGGCGGGGGCAGCAGAGAGCGCAGGGCGTTGCACTACGTATAGATCATCACAATACCATATCAGAAGGGAGTTTGACTTCTTGCGTAGGCTTTCTGTTGGGTTTGATTTCCCTAGGTTATCTTCTGCCGGTGGAATTGTTCAGAATGAACAACGTTGTAACCCCCTTCTGTACGTTACAATAGAAATGTCACGAGAGGGGATAATTCCGTGGCTTCCCACAATCAACACACGCCTCCCAAAACTCACTTCAGAACCGTCACCGACGGACCAATCCCGCTATCTCTTCCCCCGGTTGGACTCCTTATTCCCGCGGAGAGCATGGCTGCGCCTCCCCCGCCTCCCCCATCCGCAAAAGCGGCAGTTGTTGTTCGTTTTTTATGCACGGAAATGGCACCGCTCTGAACGATGTAGAAGGCGTCCCCGGTCTCGCCCTCCCGTACGATGCACTCCCCCGAGGAGAAGGTTTCGGCGTCCAGAGCGTTCGACAGCTGCTCCAGTTCGCCTGCGTGACGACCACGACGTCCGTCCGTCCGTCCGTCCGTCCGTCCGTCCGGTTTAAAAAGCGTCAGGTTTTTGGGGGGCAACACTTTCGTGGTTGTGTCGTGTTGGTAGTGTGCGTTGCTGCTGTGCTGTGATTGGTTGTGCGGTCTCCCCGGGGCTTGTTTGAGGTTTTTTTGGGCTGACCGAGATGGATCGGTCCGTCGATTGATTCTACCGTTGGATTCGGTTGACTTACCGTCCATCTGGAGTAATAGCAGTATTATAATCGATTGTGTTTCGTGTTGCCTATGGCAGTTTTGTACGTCGAGAGATTTTCCCGGGTTTTCTAGAAGATTTATGGCTTTTCCGCATAATTCTGCAGGTTTTGACAGGCCTAGCACGCCTCGTGTTGGTTTTCGCGTCAGATGCATGGTGCGGAAAAGGATGTGCCTTTCATTCTACGAGGATTTTCATTTGAAGACCTATATACTGCTCTTGGTATACCTCACCCCAAACCTCATTTTCGAAAAATGCTATTGCGGGGGACCACGGTAAATAGGACCTACGGTTAACCCAAAATCCTATATATTTACGTTTTTTTACTAACAGCATTTGGTCCTGTTAACTATGGACCCCCGTAACAACAACGCAACCCGATGGAAAACATTTCACACAGCCTGAGTACATATCGAGCAACTGTGCAAAAAAAGAAATACGCATCGCCTTTCCAAGGATTCAGGGGGAAGGGAGCCCGGTCAGTCGTGAAAAAAAAAACGTTTTCGCCAAAATGTGCAACTATTCCCCCCATCGCAGCTCGCGTCGTGTCGGACACACACGCAGTAGATCACGATCTAGACCATCTATCTGTATGTCATCTATCTGCAGATCTTACCCTGCCGTCTTCGTCTGTCGTGCAGGCTGTGTAGTTTATATAGTACAAGCTCCTATCACGGGGGTTCATAGTTAATAGGACCTATGGCGTACATAAAAACCTATATATTCACCTATTTTTACTAACAAAATTTGGTCCCGTTAACTATGGACCCCCGTAATAGTAGCCGGGCAATGTGTCGCCACGTACTGAAGATCATGCGACCTTATACCCGCTCGACCACCCGGCGACGCAACGCTACAGTAGATCATCACACCCTACGTACCAGGAAACCAGATCTCCTCTGAAACATGTAGAGATCATGCAGTGGCGAAACGGCAATGCGCCCGAGGTGCGGATATCTCGGCTTGTGCCTTTCGTATTGTTGGTCGGTAGGCCGGTCGATCGATCGATCGATCGATTGATCACTCGACTGCAGTCTGCGATCGGTTTACTACGTAGCGGCTGGACCGGTTGACTTGTACAGGTCGATTGTCTTTATCTGCTGCCTACTGTAGTTCTCTTTCGACGACTGCATGCGTCGGTAGAAGGCGGCGGGCGACACCCCATTTCAAGTACCGCACGTTTACCTTCCCCTCTCTACTCAGGCGAATTGTCCTGTACCTCACTCAAAATTGAGCCTTCGAAGATGTGTGTTTTTCGGTGCAGCGCGCCCAACAACCCAATGGCGGTGCGTATCGCGGAGCCGAACAACACTGACACAAAAGGGGAAATATCTATACATGGGGCACTCAGCCCGAAAGAGGCCCCTCCCTCAACGTTGTCCCGAACTGTGTAAGATACTTTTGGAAGAAATAGTAACAGCACAACGTTTCCTATAGAGCCGCCCGGGCGCGTGCTACAGCAGCGGTTGCGATGGACAGGGTAGCGCATATTGGCCAAGGCTATTTCTGGCTGATGGGGGGTTTCTCAAGACCCCTTTTGGGCCGCAGTCCTGTTTCGGACGGAGACAGAGCACTTAGAATTTGAGTGGTTTGTCCCCAGAGCGAGACTACAGCGGTTTGCCCGAAAAGGGGTTACACGAAGACCTGGTCCGAACGTCGTTATTGCTTCTAGCCCATTTTTCGCTACAGAACTATTACGGGGGTCCATAGTTAACGGGACCAAATTTTGTTAGTAAAAATAGGCAAATATGTAGGTTTTTATGTACACCATAAGTCCTGTTAACTATGGACCCCCGTAATAGCTACGTAGGCCATGTGCCATGGGGATGGGTCATCGGGTCACGCGTAGTATACACGTTTTCTACAAGAGGTCGTTCATGGCTGAGTCGGTAGAGCCTCAGAAAAAGGCAGGTGCACCCCTGCCGTGTAACGTGCGCCGTGTGCACCGCCTCTACCCTCGACCGAAAGAAATAGGTCCTACCCGTGCCCCCCCTCGTCCCCGTCCCCCGACCCTCCACCTTCGGAGAGCTTGTCCTTGAGGTGCACGTCCCCGACCGCGACGTTACTCAGCAGCTCTTTCCTCGTGGCTAGGGTCCTCTCACGACTGTTGGTCAGGATGGCCCGCACGGCCCGTCGCTTGATGGACCACAGCTTGCAGTCCTCCGCCGCACGGAGTCTGTGTTCGCGATTGTTTTACACGGAGAAATTGGGCAGGGTGGTACCTTAGCGTCCAACATTTCACATATCGTGGACGCGGACCAGACCAGAATAAATCAGATCAGATCAGATCAGATCAGATCATATCAGGTATCTATTCAAGATCTAGGTTTTTGGGGGGAAGGTGCGTCCATCTCTCTCTGTAATTTGTACTCACAGACAAGTGGCCTGGACCCCTCCCCTTGCACGATGTGGGCGCGAGAGCTTCGCTGGAAGACATCGAGCAACGTAGTACAACCATTCCGCGTCCTAAGCACCTTTGTGCGCTCTTTGCTGCACTCCCCAATGCCTCCTCACAAGGCTTGCTTTACGCCCACATTGTGCAGCGGGGGGGGGGGGGGGGGGGGGAGTCCCGGCCATCTCTGTGGAGACATTGAGCAACGTAGCACGCCACTACGAGTAGGCGACCCGAATCGAAAGGCTGTCGACGCCTTGGGGGGGAGTTGCTACAAGTGTCTACCGTCTCCGCAATGACTGTTGTACGTCCAAATTGTACTGAGGGGGAGGGAGCGGGGGGGGGGGGGGGGGGGGGGGGGGGGGGGGGGGGGGGGGGGGGGGGGGGGGGGGGGGGGGGGGGGGGGGTACAGGACATCCGTTTGTGTGGTATTCAGGAGCTACTACTACCACGGTGATTATTTCGGGGGACCATATTAAATAGGATCAAATGTTGTTGGTAAAAATAGTAAAAATGTATAGGTTTTTGTGTGTACCGTGGGTCCTATTTACTATGGTCCCCCTTAATACGTGTTTTCCGGTGGTAGTTTCGAGAGGGGTGGCATGCGTTTCCTTAACATTTTCTGATCGGCCCAGACCCTCGAAGCCGAGCAGCTATCGGATAGTGCGACGATGCTTTCATTGGTGCCAGGCATGTTTGTTTCAGGACTATGTTTCAGGACTCTAGCGGATAGATATGTTGGTCGGCTTGGCGCAAAGGATCTTCTTTGAAAGTCACGTTTCCGGCGAGACTCCTCATGTGATGAGATCTTCAGAGAGTGCCTATTACGGAAGTCCATAGTTAACAGGACCTATGGCATACATAAAAAGCCTATATATTTAGGTATTTTTACTAACAATATGTGGTCCTGTTTACTATGGTCTCCCGTAATAGAAGGCACTGTTTACTCCGCACAACTGGGCAATCCCCCAACACCGTTGCAATCTCATGCCAGGTTCGCTGCAGCAGTGTATCGCATATAATACCAGGTAGGCGTGCCGTTAGGATGACGGTAGCGGTGCATCTACTATTTTATTCCGAGCGCCCCTCTCCCTTTTCAGGAGCTCCAGATAAATATACCCGTACTGTCTCAACAAGGCTCGCCCGCTGCTTATCCCGTTTAGCACTGCAGTCCCGTTTCGGGGACATATTACTTAGAATTTGACTGAGAAGCACCCACCAAACCGGGACTGCAGTCCTAAAAGAGTCAGTAACCGGATGACCAGCCCCATGGGCTAGGGATGTAACGGATCATACGGTATCGGGTAGCGGTTCCTCGTTGCCCTCGAGGAGCCTTTAAGGGGCCCTTGGAGAACCTTTTTATTTCAAATATGTGAGCCAGAAAACTTCCCTGTATCGTAGCACGCGTCTTTTTTTTTTCGCATTTTTCACAAGTTCGGGTTCTTAAAAAAGCGTACCCGGTACCCCGTTTTGCACAAATGCTGTTGTTCCACCTGCCATAGTCTGACAACGTGCAGCGCCTGTTCCACCCACATAGAAAAGGGCGACTTGAACCCGATGCGTAAAATCGTGAAAGGTGCTGTCAATCGGATCCGAGTGACTGACAAGATTTGACGAATGTTGAGTGGTGGCTTGAGCTACCGGTGTGTGGGTTAATACATTTTACTATAAGAGGGAAACGATATACCAGGTATATATACGCACGCATGTATAATACGGGATGTGGGGGTGAGCGCAATTGATACCTGGCATGTTGACTACGTACAGTACTTGAGCTACGAGGGTGTACTCTAGTGAGTAAATATTACAGCAGTAGTAGTGGTCCCTCGGTCGTAGTGTCGACTGAGTAGTGCCGGCTCCCCGCCATATACAGCGCCTGTGAAGTCATTTACCACAGATGGGACTAACCAGTGCCGGTTGGCGGCTGTTATTTAGCGCCGGTATTGTCGGCCGGCGCATACATACCGGCACTACAGAGACCACTATCACGGGGGGACCATAGTAAATGGGACCAAATTTTATGAGTAAAAATAGGGAAATATATATATATAGGTTTTTGTGTTTACCGTAGGTGCTACTTACAATGGTCCTCCTCGATGCTGTACTTTCATAGAAACACGTCAAGTGAAGAGCTTCAGAGCATTTAGACGTCCCCCAAGACCTTACAGCGTGGGTGACAGGAGCAGCCGTCACTCACGTTGCCGCCCTAGGGTTGTTGTACATGAGCGCGAGCTCCCCGAAGCTCTCTCCCCGCACGTACGGCGTGCGGACCTCGGTTTCCGTGTCACCGCCAGGGAACAGGACGAAGCACCGCAGCGCCCCTTCTTCGACTACATAGAAGTCCTCGCCTTGCTCGTTCTGCAGTTTTACCGCGCGCGCGACAGTGGTGGTACAGTGGTCACGGCAGTGTACGTACATGCCGTATGTAGGAGATAGGATGCATGCAACGACAGGGGTGCATGTTTCACCCGACTATCAATAATAGGCGAATCGTTTCATCCGACTGGCCCGGGCGTTTCATCCGACCAGTCCGGGCGTTTCGTGTCGGGGGGGTCAGGCGTTTGTTTTTTTTATCCTTCTTGTTCTGCTACATACTGTAGTACATAGTGGCTTGTGTATATAGTAAGGTTTGTGGCGTGTTGTTTTTTTCTTGATGTGGTGGTGGCTGTTTGTGTACAAGGAGGATTGACGGCGGATGACCCGATCAGCTCGCCTACGAGCTGGTGCATGCATGGCGCGACAGGGGGTGTACCTATCGTTTCCAAAACTCCTCGATTGATAGACATGGCATACATACCTCTGCACGTCAATGCCTGCGGTAACCCTGAGAACAAACGGCAGGTCTACTATATGTATCATAAAAACAGAAGTGGGTGGTACTACAGCGATATTAGGTTCCGGTCTGATCGAAAATCGAAGGTTGCTTTTGTACATAATGTGGAAATCGAAATGTGCCTTACATTTTCGATCAGACTGTTCCTCGGTTGAGGAGCCTCGTCAAGTGGGCATATTTGTACCAAAACCTTATACCCCTACCGTAGTAGTAGTATTGTAATAGTAGTAGTAGTAGTAGTAGTTGCTGTTGTTGTTGTTTTTTTTTGGTAGTAGTAGTATTGTAGTAGTAGTACTATTAACAGTAGTAGTAGCAGCAGTAGTACTAGCAGCAGCAGAAGTAGTTGTGGTAATAATAGTCGTAGTAGTTGTTGCTGTTATATTAATAGTAGTATTATTAGTAGTATTGTAATAGTTGTAGTAGCAGTAGTAGTAGTAGTAGTAGTAGTAGTAGTAGTAGTAGCAGTAGTAGCAGTAGTAGCAGTAGTAGCAGTAGTAGGAGTAGTAGCAGTAGTAGCAGTAGTAGCAGTAGCAGCGGTAGTAGCAGTAGTAGTGGTAGTAGGAGTAGGTCAAGGTGGACCTCCCAGAGAAACAAGTTGCGTGTCTCTGGGTTGCAGTATCATGAATGTAAGGTATAGCACTCGTAGTAAACAGCAGGAGACATGCTACCATTGGGGGTGCGCAGCGCCTAAACATTTATAAGGCTCCTCATTTAAGGGAGCTACTCAATTTCACCCAAAACAAACTAACAACACGCTGGTACAACAGCAGAGGGGGGCTATACCCCCTCTTCCACTCGGGTGTTGTACTTCACCCAAAAGTTGGACTTGAACATATAACCTCTTGGCGCAGTGCAATCATAAATAATCCGATGGCGGCACATAGGGTAGTAGTCACTTAAGGCCGAATACAGCTCAGAACGGCCGGAATCCACGGGCTTACACTCCCCCCTACCGCACGTAGCACATTTCAGAATGAAAATCAGCGCAAGGGCAACCCGATGAAATAACCCACGGCCTACATATGCAAACGAACACTACGGTTGTTGAAACGAAGGACAACGGGTAGTTCCCCAGCTCGTGAGCCCCTCCAGTCGAAAGGGTAACCACCAAATAATGCTATACCCCTTGACATACAGTAGTCAACGCGCCACAGGACTGATGTCGTACTTGTCATTGTTTTCCGTCCCTTGTTTCATTGAATCGGCTTCGGGACGCGGCAGCCGAGGTGTGTGTATGTGTGTGTATGTACCGTACCTGAGTTATGACTTGAGCTCCTTTTTCAAAGTGGACTGGCGCGAAAGCCTCCGCGAGGGTTCGCAGGTCATCATTTCCGCAGTTCTTGAAGAGGATGCTCTGCTCGATGGCATGCAAGATGAGTTCGTTTGTGTCGTGCGGTTTAGGGACCGCCTGCGGCGTGCGTATGCAACAAAGCGAACGCGAGAAAAGCGAGACAAACAGGGCAGCAGGGATCATCGAGACGAAGGTTCAGAACGCAGAGCAGAGGGTTCTGGTTTGGTTTGAACGTTATTCTCAGCAGAATGTTGCCAGAAGAACGGGCAGGCGTGATTTCCTACTACCATCTCTCATTTGTTGCTATTTCTACCTCGACAGTATCTCATCCCATCCCATATCCCATCTTATCCCACCCTATCTCATCCCACCTTCTCGAGAATGCGTTGCCCCAAGTGTTCCAGTGCTGTCTACAGCGTTTCTTAAAGGCTCAGCCTTATAATAGCGACACCCATGTTGCATGTCAACTTTTCATAAAAATCAACTTTGTTTTTTGGCGATAACGTCAGTTTTTTCGAGGATGTGGTTTCGGTATAGATTCCGACACGTGCAGACCCCTGACGTTGCACAATTTGGAAGACGCGAGTTTTCGGGGAAAACCTATTTGGTGGTGCTCTAGGTGAATTGATACGCGACGGGCCATTTCCCCCCCGACGTCCAGTCAGTAACCACTCATGAGGGGGACTGCATTTTAGATATGTTTTTTCGAAGTATGTAGGTCTGATTGATATTAACATCTATGTTTAAAAAGTCATTGGATTCCACTGCAGTTACCCTTCCATATGTGTATGTGGATCGTGCGGTTGGAATACGCGCTAAACATGATCAGGTGGCAAAAGCAATAGTGATACATATACCCCGAAAACGGAAGGCCTCGTTGAGTTGAACCCCGTGAGATCTATCATTTATCCAGTGCATGCAACACAACACACAGTAGTAGTGGTCCATCTATACTGCCGGAATGCGCCAGCCGAGCAATACCCATACTGTGATAGTGGCAAACGGCACTATTACGGGGGACCACAGTAAATAGGACCAAATATTGTTAGTAAAAATAGGGAAATATATAGGTTTTTATGTACACCATAGGTCCTATTGACTATGGACCCCCCGTAACAACTACTCCGCACTCTATCCACCCTGGTCAATTCCGTCTGTGCCTCACGATCCCACAGGCATTAATATAGCGGGGAGCCGGCACTACTCAACCTACACTATAGAGCGACCACTACTCTGTAGGCGGTTTTCAGTCCTCACCACGTGCTCATAGTCTTCGGTCTTCACGATAGTAGCGCATATCGCCTCTCGCCCTCCCGAGGGGGCTGCTGGTGCTGCCACTGCCGTCGCCGCCGCCGCCGCCGCTGCGGTTGAGTACAGACAACGACCACATGACGCTATCACAGCAGTCCATTTCTATTCAAAAATAAATAAATACCTGGTAGATATATACACGTATACACACAATAACTACTTGAGGTCCTGAAGAGAGAGGTCCAAACATCGCACATTCTGCAAACCAAGACGGCATTACTGTAGTTTATCATTGTCAAGAAATCAGGTCTGATTGATAGCACCTTTAATGTTTGAAGCCACTGGATTCTAGTTATACCCTGTTACCTGTTGTCATAAGCGATGCACATTGTGAGGTAACTAATTACATGATAATATACACCTGGTGTATTCGTAAGCAGCCCGCGGGGTCTATCCTGTATATATACATATATATATATATATATATATATATATATATCCTAGCGTACAATCACGCAGAAAATCAAAACTTTGCCAACACAAATGCCATTACAACAGCATTGGGCATCATCTGTTGAGAAGCCCTCGTCATCCGGTTATATAGACTTTCGTCAAACACTGCTATTAATGCCTGTGCCGCATAGGACACCGAAAAGAAAAAATGAGCAGCATGACAGGCGTGCTGAGAATCTACAGGACAAGAAAACAAAATCGGGAGGTATCGTTCTGAAGGTAGTGTAGAATGCCACCCATGCCCACACAGGAAACCCAGTCTGGATCAGCCTTTTCCGCTTCTTTGTTACTGATGGGGGCCCTGCTCTCTCTCTGTCGTAGAACGCGGCGCACGCTACAGCAATGGAGATACTTCTTTCGTCAAGCAGTCAGGTGTTGTTGTGGATGGTACGACTAGAATGTGCGCTGCACATCGTCGAAGATAGTTAATGGAATAACAATACAAATCACAGAGGTGTAACTATCGCCATCTGGCTGAGGGGGGGGGGTCATGGACCATAGTTAGGAGAGATGTACTCGATATAATGCATGGCCGTAGCCGTATGACCACAGACCCTCGCATCCCTACAGTGCCGGGATGGAGCACGTCGGGTTTTCACCGACCAGGCAGACACTGCTTGCGCCAAGCGCGTTGCGCCGTGAGGTATTTGGCGAGTCGCATGAAGGGTGAGCTGCATCTTGCTAAGAACCGTTTTTAAGGCGGACATGCACATGGGTGACAGCCTCAATGAGTTGATTGATTTTTCAGTGTGGCAACTTCCAGGGACAGTGATGGCGGCACTACCAGGTACACAGCTGCCTCGTGGGTGCCTTACAATAAACGCTACGCAATGCGATCCTTCGCCTTGTGTGGAGTACAGAGGGGGTCGTTTTCTATCACTTGGGCTTGCAAATAATATTATTGCAATAAACATTGGACGGACGAAAATAGATCGGGCATATACACGCGGGTCCTTTCAGTTGAGGAGTCCCGTCAGTGGGAAATTCTTAGTACGGGGATCCATAGTTAACGGGACCAAATATTGTTAGTAAAAATAGTTAAATTTATAGGTTTTTATGTATAACATAGGTCCTATTAACTATGAACCCCCGTAATAGTATATAAAATGTCAACCCCCTACTTGCAACCCTCTGCCTCAGTACTATCTTCTTACTGTATATATATATATATCATGATTCGACCCGACAAGTTGAAGTTCGTGTTTTAGCCCATTTTGGATTGCAGCTCCGTTTTCGGGACAAATCAGTCTAAACCTAAGTCATTTGCCCCATAGATGGGACTGCACCACTAAACGGGTTAATACGCATGCTACGATAGGCGGAGGTTGACCTTGTTCGGTCAAACTGCAGTCCCGTGTCGGGGACAAGCCGCTCAGATAGAAAAAAAAAAACGGTCGAGACGCATCCCACCACGATAGATAGGTGTGGATACGCCTACAGCAGTACGTTTCGTATGGAACTCTCTCCTCGCTTGCGGAGCTCTATTATCCTGTAATATTACCTGGTAAGTCGACAACGGTAGAGTCATCGCGAAAAAACTGATTTTGAGCGGCAAAAAAAACTGAAGAAAAAATCCGCAACTCGATGACTTTAGGGAAAATGCAACGGAGAACCACGTGAAACGACAAAAACGGTGTTTTTTCAACGATGTTGGGTGGTTCTTCAATGCCGTTAAAGGAGCACCGGCAGTCAGAAATGTTTCGGCCAAACACTGCGGCGCGTCGTTTTTCGACGAGCTTGTGAGTGACTCCTGGTCGAAACACGCGATTTTGGACAGCTCGCTGAACCATTTTTCGGGTAAGCCGCGGGGGACAGACCACTCGCATTATAAGTAGTCTGTGTCCCCCAAGCGAGCATATAAGCAGTTTGCCCTGAATGGGTTAATATATAACAACACGTGTTTCCACACATGAGACCGATCATGATGTGTAGCATTCCCATTTCGCGATCTAGATCTTTCGAGGCAGATTGTTTTTAACAATTTCTGCACGGTACGGTACGGTAGGGTACGATAGGGTACGGTACGGTACGGGTTGCCCCTTTTTGGCTCCCCAGTTTCTAGCCGGTTGAGCTCAAGTGAGCAATGTTATAGTATCCCCTCTCCCCTGTTGCGGCATTATGGTTCATAGCAATCGTCCCCTCATCATACCTGGCAGGCGTTATCGTCTGTCCTTCCGATGAGAGCCTCGCCGCTTCGTTCAGAAGACATCTGGCGAGGCAAACAGAAACTAACAAAAGAGCTCTACTAACACAAGAGCATACAACTTCTAACATCGTCAAGCACCTCGTGTGCGTGACGAGAGCAGGGACAAAGGCATCAACCCGCTAGCAGTCATTTGCTAAGGTCTTAGTCCGTTGGGCTGTTGGCAAAATGTTAACCAATCACCTACCCAATCTAAACCTAATACACTCTCCCCCCCCCCTCGGAACAGCGGGGTCCTTGCTCTTCGTATGGGGGCGTACGTGCCTATTACAGAGGACCATAGTAAATAGGACCTACGATACACACAAATACCTATTATATTTCCCCATGTTTACTAACAAAAATTGGTCCCATTTACTGTGCCCCCCCGTAATAGCTGCCCGCAGTTCTTCACGATCTCTGGGGACCCAGGAAGAGTGTTTTTTCAGATTCTTGACACGAGGAAATTCACTTTTGTTTTGTTTTTTAAAGGCGTTTTCATGCTCGACGCGAGATTCGAACTCACGACCAACGACCCATCTCTTGCCGACGACGCCATTTGTTAAGGTCTTAGTCCGTTGGGCTATTGGTAAAAGGTTAACCATTTACCTACCCAATCTAAGCCTTGTAACAGCAACCACCGACTAGTATTATCCTTATACTTGAAATAATATTTTTGTTTTGGGACTGTTAATAACACGCAGATGCCGTTGGTCGGGTTGGGCGAAACAAACCATCCCTCGAAGGCGTGTTTGGGGTGGGTGATATGTTGAGCTCCTCGTGTGGGCATGGCTCAGACAACAATATACCACCCCTGCCATGGCGTTGCTTATCTGTAGGACACAGCCCGTGCGCACCATGTGCTCCGGGTCGAAGATCTGTACGACTATACGGCTCTTCCACAAGCGGACAGTTGTGACAACCCCACCCCTCACCTCGGCCGGCGGCTTTCCGTTTGGTCAAGCTGTGGCCTGTCATCTTGGTTAAACTATTCGAGGTCGGGTTCAAATCCCTGCGAGGACCCGAAAGGTCAGCCGGGGGGGGGGGGGGGGGGGGGGGGGGGGGGGGGGGAGAGGGGGGGGGGGGCGCGCGCGGCGCAGGAGGGGCAGTTGTCACAAACGGGAGGGGCGGGAGACGTGGAGAGATTGAGTATCGTTCATGCTACGGTAAGCGTGAGTACATCTATGCAACTTCCTGAGGACTCTTACTTATCACATAAGAAGCTTTAAACCCGATCCCGAACAAGGAAATTAAGGTAAGAAAAACCGACCGTGCAACCCGACCAACACACAATCCCGCCACGCCCTTAAGGTACTCGATCTATCACATCGCCGGCAGAAATGGCTCTGACCTAACAAAAACACACGATCTAGGACGCGCCAGGCTGCTGCTGCCCTCGACGCCTTGTGTTCTCCCCTCTCGCAGATCGCAGACCCCTCAGACGCTAACGACCGACTGCCAGCGGCTACACAGCCGAGTGGCCCACGGAACGGGCTGAACATTTTAGCTCAATAGTTTCTGGCCGGTTGAGCTCCTCCTCAAGTGACCAACTATACCGGTTAATAATAGCAGATTGATATTTTTTTCTAGCTATAGCGAGTATTTATTCCAGGACTGCGAGTCAGAGCATATAGAAATGTTGGTCGGGTTACGCAAACAAACGTTCTTCGGAGTCACGTTCGTTTCGGGCGCGATATTGATCCCCTTGTGGTAGTTACTACACCGGCTCAGAAAATAAGGCACTGGCCCTATAAGGCGCTGGTCTAACCATGAAGTGTACAAGAGCTTACAGGCTTGTACCCAATCAATGCATCTGGACCCAATGTGCAGCTGCTAAATCAGGCGCTCGGAGATGGAAACTAGATAACTTCCTGAGATATGCAGCAGTACGAATTGGTTTTTAACATCAGTTAAAGTGCGAACTACTGTATCTGCGTGCAGCGCGCCTCCTGCACACGTGGACAGAGAAGAGTGAGTGGTGTAGTCCACACAAACATTCGGAGACCCTACCCCCTGTATGCCATATACGTATGACAGGCGACAGATTATCACCGCGAGAGAGCGGGGGTAATATCACGGGGGGCCATAGTAAATAGGACCTACGGTACACACAAAAACCTATATATTTCGCTATTTTTACTGACAACATTTGGTCCTATTTACTATGGTCCCCCGTAATAGTAATATTCTTGGTTATCATGTAATATCCATGGATGACCTTAGACTCCGGCATACGACCGAGGCTCTGTTACGGCCACCGCCGTCACCGCCGCCGCCACCACCGCCAGCGCCGCTCGCTCGCTCGCCCGCTCGACAGTGGTTGTGATTCAGATAGTTAACCGAATCTAACAAGAGGTAGCAGTTGTTGGGTCAAACTGTCACTGGGACTGACGGAGATATTCCTTAAGGGCACTGAGGAACTACCCGATACGGTATATAGTCATGCCTTATCATGTTTTGCAGTACGAATCTTGAGCAACACCTGCCCACGACAGGCCGAGGTTAACCCTTGTCGAACTTCACTCCCGTTTTGGGGACCATCCACTCAAACTCCGAGTAGTTTGCGTCCCCCAAAGCTGCACTCTCTTATCTTGATTTACTCAAAATACAGAGCTCCGAAAGAAACGTAGGAGATATCACTGCCGTTACACACATTAACACAAAGAGGCACACAGCCGACACGTCGCTGCTGCTGCTGCTGCTGCTGCTGCTGCTGTCGCTGCTGTCGCTGCTGTCGCTGCTGTCGCTGCTGTCGCTGCCGCCGCCTCCGCTTACACGATACGCGACGATCTGGCGGGCTCACCTTGCGTCCGCTATGACACGAATCAGCTGTCGCAGTTGGCGTATCTCATCTTTCGCTTGTTCCAGCGTCTGCAGGGGTGGCAGAAAAAGGCGAGTCACGGGCAACGTCAAGGTGCAAACAGGATGGGGTACGTGTGGGAGGTGTGTGTGTTTGGAGAGGTGTACTCATTGTCATGCATGGCCGTAGTCGTGTGACCATAGACCACCCTTTCGAGTCCCTACAATGCCGGTGCGGAGCACATGTCGAGTTGCCACCGACCAGGCAGACATTGAATGCTTACACCAAGCGCGAAGTAAAGCGCAGCTAGAAGCGGGATATTGTTTAACCTCGGGGGGGGGCAATACTCGGTCCTCGTTCCCCCCCACGACGCAGCGTCGCGTCGACAATGCTCTTATCAAGCTGTCTTTCGATACGCAGAGCGAAAGTCTCAGAGATACAGCAGCAGTCCCTCTATAGTTCCGGTTGAATGGTTGAATAGTGCTGATTACCCGTGTAGTGCCGGGGCTAAATCGCTTGGCACACACGGGATTGACCAGTGGGGCAGTGCCGGTTGCCACTATTGCAGTGCTGGTACTGTTGGCCGGCACGTACTGGCGCCACATGAAGACCACCACTGTACAGCAGTAGGCATCTATGTGCAACACACCTGGCATTTTTTTTACAGCAGTAAACAGCGTGTTGTATCGATCGACGTTCTGCAGCCACCACCAGGAACCCTGAGCATAGCAAGCAGTCACTATCAGACGACCTACTTGGCTGGTAGTAGTAATAGTCGCTCACCTGAGGAGAGCTCAACCGGCCAGAAAATATCTGCAAACAAACCAGTGACCAAATCCCCAGCCATACCCGTCGGATGAGTCAGCAGCCGAGGCATGCTGCGGCAGGGGGCGGCACGTCCTGAGCCCCCAAGCCTTTCACGCCTCGGCCACAGACCGATCATTGAATTTCCAAAGCTTCTGTACATGATCTAGATCGTTCAGGGCAGATAAATTTCTGATCTGATCTGCATATTTACATAAAGTAGTATTGCGGGGGACCATAGCAAATAGGACCTACGGTACACACAAAAAAAACATATATTTCCCTATTTTTACCAACAATATTTGGTCCTATTTACTATGGTCCCCTAAAATATGGCTCGTGTTGTCGGGTGGGAGCCGGTGTATAATCTGCATAGCCTAGGAACCTACTTCCTTCCTGGGTTGGATGCGCACACCGTCGTTCAGACTGTAGGCCCTGCACAACACCTCTTTACGGCAGCAGAGCTTATCGTCGTAAACCGACGCGTTTTAGGATAGGGTTATCACGGGGGACTATATATACCTGGTGGTAAATAGGACCTAGGGTACAAAAAAACAAAATATATCACCTATATTTTTACATTTTTACTATTACGGGGGTCCATAGTTAACAGGACCAAATATTGTTAGTAAAAATACCTAAATATATAGGTTTTTATGTACGCCATAGATCCTGTTAACTATAGACCCCCGTAATAATAATATTTGGTCCTATTTACTATTACGGGGGTCCACAGTTAATGGGACAAAATTTTGTTAGTAAAAATAGGTAAATATATAGGTTTTTGTGTATACCATAGGTCCTATTAACTATGGACCCCCGTAATATGTTCTCCCCTAATATGAATAGCGCTATTTTTCAAATATGTCGCTGGGGCTGGCCGGCTTTCTTAACCCGACATCATTGGGATGCCACCAGTGTTTGCACCGTTTTAGGGCAAACTGCAGTAGTCCCGTTTCGGGGACAAATCAGTCAAATTATAAGTATTAATAGTTTGTCCCCAAACTGGGACCGCAGTCCAAAAAGTGTCAGCTATATGTTCTTTGTGATGTGGATTGTTCATCGGGCTGCACTTTCAGTGTGTCCCTCCCGGAAAAAAAAAAAAACAGTTTTTTTGGGTGTCACCGGGAAATAGAGGCTCCTAAAGTCAGGAGCCTCAGAAAAGCTAGTAACAGGATATTTTCGGACTTCAGGATGAAAGATTACTTCAGGATGAAATGCGAAAAAAATGGAAATTTGTGAAAAAATACCAAGGAAGCCAACTTTTTTCTTTTCGTTTCTGGGGTGGGTAGATATCACCAAAAGGCACCACCTCACGATTTTTTGGGGTCCTAGGACCCAGCGTCGCCGCTCACTGTCGCAAACGGCTTTTCACCTATTTCCGCCGTTCTCGGTGCGGGCAAGAATTCGATTTTTCGTTTTTGCGGTGGTGCGAGGCGATGCGAGATCGTATGACACCAAAAATTCGCGAGGTGGTGCTTTGTGGTGACGTCTACCCACCCTAAAAAAAGAAAGACAAAAAAATGTTTCCTTGGCATCTTTTCATCAATTTCTACTTTTTTACGTTTCATCCTGAAGTAATATTTCATCCTTAAGTCCGAAAATATCCTGTTTAGTACTGTGAAGTGCTATGCTCCTATACCGTAGACAGCGCGATCTACTGTTGATGCTGCAGACGATCTACAAGCAGTGCATCCAGCAGTGCCTACGGTTAGACCGTGTTTGTGGAAATTTTTCGGTCGAAGTTTGTACGGAACGTTTATCTGACGAGCACCATTATTTTTTGTGATTCTGTGGTGAAGTCAGTGTACGAGTAGGACAGACACCCCCCCCCCCCCCCCCGACGGCTGGCGGTCAAGTTAAATCATTTTTTTGTGCGGGGAGAACCTTCACTCCGCACAAGGGGGATGATCGTATCACGCAGCAGGTATATGGTGAGGCACCCACGAGGCAGTTACATAGTAAAGACCCATTCCATTGCTGTCTCTGGAAGTGGCTACACCAGAAATTAAATCAGCTCATTGATGATGCTGTCATCCATAAGCAAGAAAATTCGCCTCTAAAGCGGTTTTTTAGTAGTAGGATGCAGCTCACCCTTCATGCGACTCGCCCAACACCTCACGGCGCTTCGCGCTTGGTGCAATCAATGTCTGCCTGGTTGGTGAAAACCCGACGTGCTCCGTCCCGGCAGTGTAGGGATGCGAGGGTCTACGGTCATATGACTACGACCATGCACGATAATGATGGCATCACACCCCCCCACGTCACGTGTGTGTATATATACATGACATGTGCTGCTGCGGAGGAATCGTCTACTTTATCTGAGGCTCCCGATTTGAGGAGCTCTAGATCTCTCCCAAAATTACGTGTTTGGGAAACACCGGACGCTTAACGTCGGCCTATATCGTTGGTTTTGTTCAACCAAAAATTGTAGAGAAAGGGAAAATCAACGGTGTTAGGCAGTCTGACGGTTCAGTGACCTCGTCCGTCAGAAATACTTTGGCCGCGGCCAAATGCTGCTTGTATTCGTAGCACGCAGCATGTGCCTCACGCGAGAATATGAGCTTGCACCAAAGCTGTTATTCACCTGTTGGTGTTACATGCTGTGTACGATGGTACAGTGGTGGTCCCTCTGCAGTGCCCGTATGTGCCAAAAACAACAATACCGGCACTATAATTTTTTTTTTATAAATTTTGAAATACGTCAGCTGTGAGTTCGACTGATTAAATAGTTGATACTCAACTTTGCGAGCTGCGTAATACGGCACTATATACAGCGGCAACCAACCGGCACTAATTACTCTGCACACTACCGCACTGAATTAACAATCCCATACGTAAGTGCCACGCGATTCCACCGGCACTATATGTAGCGGGCAGCCGGCAATGTTACTACTTAACCGGCAGAAACTACGAAGGGACCACGGCTTGTACCGCTATTTTGATGGTCGGGGCAATTGTTGGCACAGTGTTGCTCAGAGGTATCACTCATAGACAATAGACATTCCCCAAAAATAACAAGAAAATATCTACGTAGCGGAAATAAAGAAAGTGTTTTTCAATAATTTTTACCGGGTGTGAATAGACTACGTTTCATGTGTACGTAAGTACCGTGGCGCTCCTCAAATGCGCATGAGGGTGCATGGCAGACGTTCTTTTCTAGACGCAACACGAAATGAGACACCAGTATATATTTCAATACAGCGACGTCGATCACGTGCAAAGGAAAGGAACAGACGATCGCCCCTTGCTTGCTCTATCGATAGTGTCAGCTAGTATTGCATGCGGACGTTTAACATCGCACCTTGATGTCTTCGACGTTGACGGGCTTGCCCTCAACCATATCGCGCACTTGTTCCCTCCTCGTCTGTGTTTTGTCGTCGTTACCGTTGCCCCCCCCCGGCCGCCAGCGAAAGCACGACGAATTAATAGAAACGACACAGAACAAACGCATAAGCAAACATCACACCCTTCCAGATCAGACTAGACTTGTGAATCATCGGTTGAGAGTCAGTAGACGCCCTTCAGAAGCAATCGCTACAATGTTGTTTTAATTTTTGCCACAGTCCGGATGAGCATATTCAGGCGTGACACCCACTATGCAGCTGTAGTATCGTCCACACCTGAAGTCATCGGATTCTGGATCCCCTTCTTAACGGTTTTGAAGGCATACCAGGTACTACTGTAAAATCATACGATTGGAGCAAGCATACCGTGCACATCGTCAGACGGCATCTTGAACAAAAACATACGTGCCATGACGGTCCAGACGTGTTTTTACCGCTTTGTAGCCAGAACTGCTGCTGCTGCTGCTGCTGCTGCTGCTGCTGCTGCTGCTGCTGCTGTTGCTGTTGCTGAAGTGGGGGGCGCTACCGCCACTTTCAGCAGCGCATTTCGCATCCTCACTGCCTGCCGCGCTTACGCCACTCTGTAACCTCCCTCGCCAAACTATGTCGGTGCGGCGTACTAAAACACGGCAGGGGTCCTCTCAAAATAGGGCGGTCTCCCGATATAAGGCGGTCAGAGTCGCTTGGAGCGACCGGAGAATGGCGCTCATAATAACCGGGGATGAATAAGGTGGCTCCCCCAAAATAAGGCGCGGTCTCCAGACACAAGGCGGTCAGAATCGCTTGGAGCGACCGGGGAATGGCATTCGAAATAACCGGGGGTGAATAAGGCGGCTTCCCCCGACAGGGCCGTCATATCGATAAGGGACACGAGGCGTGCTAGGATAGAGGTTCACCCTGAATTTTCTGAGGCTCTTGTCTTGACCTTAAGGAGCTAAATATCTCACCCGAAAACTGACTTCAGCAAGAATCAAAGTGCATCCCGATGAATAATTCCATGGCCCGAGTATACAAAAACGCCATTTTTCGAAGGCTAGATTGGCATTCCGACGATTTTGGGTTAAGATTCACCCTTATTTCAGAAACTATTTTTGGGGAAATGTGCTACCTCAATTAATCGTAGGACGCGTCACACCACCCTTAACGGGAGAGACAAAAAAAAAAGCTTCAAGAGCACAAAAATAAATACCAGGTAGGGTATGGTCGTAGCAGTCACATGGCCGAGTGTTGCTGAGTCGCTGAATAATACAAAAGTGAACGCGATACCCCCCCCCCCCCCCCTCTTCCCCCCAATAATGTACCACTGCTGCACCCCCCCCCCCCCCCCCCCTGGAGCACAAACTACTTGGAATCAGTGCGGGAGATGTTTTGCGTGGAGTCGAGGCGTTCTACGATAGAGGTTCACACTAAATTTTCTGAGGCTCCTCACTTGACCTTAAGGAGCTCCATACCTCACCCGAACACTGACTTCAGCAAAAGCCAAATTGCATCCCGATGAAAAATCCCATGGCCCATGTATACAATAATGCCATTTTTCGAAACAAGACTGGCATTCCGACGATTTTGGGTTAAGGAACTCCGTCACTCAGAAAACGTTTTAGCGGAAATATATTTACCTCTATCGTAGAACTCGTCAGTGGCTAAAGGGTTTCATAGTCTCGGACGCAGGCGTTGATAGGATTTTCATGACGGGGGACCATAGTAAATAGGACCAAATATTGTTATGATAGTAAAAATAGGGAAATATAGAGGCTTTTGTATGTACCGTGGGTCCTATTTACTATGGTCTCTCGTAGTAGATGGGAGGGGGAGGGGATCTGTACGCTGCCTTAAAACTTGCGTTCTGAGAAAAAGCGAAACTTGCCGTCCGATAAGCTATCCCGGAGCCTTCGTGTATCCCGAATAGATAACGCGAAACACGAACGACATTTACAACGATGTTGGGCTAAGGAGGTCGGTCAGTCCCAGTGGCATATTTTGGCCCAAACCAGTGCTACCCCTGTCTTATTGTAGTATTAATAGCAGTTGTCTAGTCTGTAGGGGTAGTGACATTCGTCGGACCGAACATGCTACGCCCGAGACGAGGCTCCCCAGAATTGGGGAACTGCTATCCGATGCCGCCGTAAAGAGCGGTGGGTTCACACAAGGGGAGGGTACGATCGTTTCTCATCAGCGCTGGATTGTTTTTTTCTCAAGACACGGGAAGGTGTACCAACGCCCCGTTACAACGTGTGTGTGTTTTTCTTCGGGACGATGATGCTGTCGGTTGAGAGAGCCTTGTCCGACAATACAGGTGTCCGACTTGAGAATAGCTAAGCTTGAGAGTCGCAACCCTTGCTGCTGTTGAGAGAAAACGAGGGCGAAGAAAAAACGATGGCACTCACCCTCTGTGCGAGGTGAAAGCTAATTTTGCAGAGATGGGATAGCGCATCGGGTTGCGCTTTCATGTTTCTCTCTATCTCAGAGTCGATTGTCGGGTGAGGTCTAACTAGGGCTCCACAAGCGGAGACGCCTCGAAAAAAGAAAGGTGCACTCCAATCTTAGCAGACACACCCCCTCTTTTGGGGCTTCAGAGAGAAAAACAAATATCTTATTATAGCACTGCTCTCGAAGATGCCTGCCTCAGTGCTCTGTATCGCGAGCGGTCGTTCATTGCTCGCCGACCTCTCGAGACAGCTAGGGCGAAACGTGCGCTGTCAAGGGTGTGGGACCGATTGTTCCACAACTACTAGAACATTTCAAGTTTGAGATCATTGCATTATGGATTACAATCTTGACCTGATAATATATAACCATCACTAGATTTCGAGATATCTTGACCTGATAATACATAACCATCACTACATTTCGATATTTACGGTGATTACTATTCGGTTTTCTGTGAATTTGCAAGCCAGATTGCACGATTTTCTTCTGCCGTCTTGGAATGGCGTCGTCTAGTCTTTGATCCAGTGAAAATGTTGTTTCTCGCCCCGCTTATCGAGCAGAGTCACCAGACGTTTGTGGGCAGCGGCGGGTGACACCTGCAAAGCCACCGCCGCGAGCGCGTGGCCGTGGCATGTTTGAGCGTGGATGTATGTTTCATCGAATGTACCCAAAAAAAATAAAACAGAGGTCAAATGACTGCTCAAGAAAACCCACGGTGAAACAAGTGCTGTCAAGGAAAAACAGAGGCATTTTTCTTGCGGAAAAAAACAGAAACTACACCCCAAAAAAAAGGATGTGGTTGGAATGTTCAGGCCAAAGACAGGCTTTGACGCTGCGAAAAAAAGTAACCGTCTACTCGTGGAACCGCTACGTTTCGCTCCTGTGCAACACCCGTGACTCTGCTAGTGGTGTCGTACGAAACATCAGGGCTATTTTATTTCCCTGTGGCCTCCGCCTATTCAAACCAAAACAGCACAGTAGCGGTGATCCCTCTATAGTGCCTGTGCAATCGCTTGTGTGTCACAAACGGGGTAAACCAGTGTGGTAGTGTGCGGAGGGATTAGTGCCGGTTGCCGCCTTAATGCCCGTAATGAGAGGGGCATGGGTATTACTGTGGAGGGCTCACCTTCGCGGCTCTCGCTCTCCCCGCGCTTTGGCTGCCGCCGTCCACCATGCTGGCTCCGCCTCCCATGCGGAACTCTGTCGTTGCGCCACGTGCGTGTCGCCTGAAACCGTTAAGAAGGCCCACTATTGTGGGCAGACGGGAGAGGGGACTTTTGGTATTACGGGGGACCATAGTAAATAGGACCTACGGTACACACAAAAACCTATATATTTACCTCTATTTACTAACAACATTTGGTCCTATTTACTACGGCCCCCCGGCAGTAGTGAAGATATTGGACGAGAACAGAATGCGACACGGTACCGATGAAAAAAAAAGCATGTATGCTCGGCATCAGACGTAGTGGATACGATTTTGATACTCAATACGCATAAATACATACGTGAATGGAAGCCCTTCGGTCAGTATCAGCGTCTGTAAAAAATGCACCGGGATGCCTGGGGGTGGAAGAAGAGAACACACGTTCGACATGAATATATCGAACTCGATACTTCCAACGTAAAAGATGACAGACCCACACCGATGCCGTGGGGATGGGGCTTGGAGGCGGCCTATGACGTAAGAATAGAAAGTAAAGGGCACATCTTCAGACGGAGGAGGGAGCAAGGATAGCAGTGGAGTATTGAGTGGATAAATCATAGCGGGAAGTAGACATAGAAGGTAGCCGGACCTTGTGCATAGATTTCCGTTATTTCCGTCGTCGTTTTCTTGTTTCAGAAATGTTTTGAGTTTTCAACGTTGAAGCTCATGCTGTACACTGTCGGATGGCAAGCATGATAACAAAAGAACGAACTTTCGATACGATACAGGATGTATCAAACTTTCGATGCTTCGAACGATATATCGAACTTCGATTATACGATGTACGATGTACAGAACTTTCGATACGATGTATCTTTGTCTCTACCCCCTTTTTGTCTTCTCGCCTTCCTTCTGGTCTTCTTGCGACGCCCTTATGTTGGTGCCGGTATGTTGGTAAGCTGGTCCATCAACTGGACATATCATAGAACTGATCGTACCAGCGAACAACAACCTTGTCGTCGGGATTCGGCCTGCACCCTGAGCGCATGTTTGCTTCGTTTTTCTTTCTTTATTTTTTCCTTTATTTCTTCTTTCTTTTCTCTCTTAATGCTTTCCTTTTTTCTTCTTCCTTTTTCTTTTTTTCGAGTGTACACATAGTACCGTGGATGTGTTCCTGGTGTCATTTGGTTGCCAGTGATACGGGGTGGTATACTGGAGCACGGCAGCTCTTTAGTACCGTTTCTCCTACACGGACTGGTATGATACTGCCTTGCACACTATTTCGTACGTGTTTATTTTCTCCCGTCGAGATGCATTTTTGATTACAGCCTGTTTTTAATATCACAGGCAGGAGCCCCGAAGTGAGCTATCGTGACAACCTCATCATCATCATCATCATCATCATCATCATCATCACCATCACCATCATCATCATCATCACCATCACCATCATCACCGTCATCATCATCATCATCATCATCATCGAAACTTCTTTTACGATATGTCAAACCTTCGGTACGATATACGACATATCGCACTTTCGATGCGATGCGTCGAACTTCCGACACGATAGCCAACACTATTCAATATTAGAGATAGATGCTCAATGGCGGAGAACGAGTGTCAATTCAGCTACCCGCGTCGGTGAGGCAGTTCAGCTCGGGGTCAGAAGCAATCAAACCGTGTTCTTCCTTCTGTAGGTAGGGGTGAATGTGGGGTGGGGGTGGGGGGGGGGGGGGGGCGCGCGAACGTGCGGAGATTTGTTGTGTTCCTACATTTCAAAAGACTCAAGAAAACACTCTCCACAGAGCGTCGGCAATTCGACTATAAATAATTGAAATCACTGATCATGTTGATCGCGCTCGTGGGAGTTCAGAACCGAAAACCTTTTTACGTAGACAGACAATTGATTACAAGCTCTAACGCCCCAGGAGTCTCTGTCCCATCTCTCTGGGGACTAACAAATACCCTAATTCCGCTTCTTTGGCGCATCCTGGTTGAACACAGTCCTCCCATGGCTCGCCCTCCTGTACCCAATACTTCGCGCATTATCGTGTTTCTCTTTTTCGATTCGCGTTGGACGCGTTCTACGACAATAGAGGTAGCACAGGTCCGCCATTTTTTTTTTGCGAACGATGGGGTTCCTTAACCCAAAATTGTCGGAATGCCAGTCTTGTTTCGAAAAATGGCACTTTAGAATACTAGGGCCATGGGATTATTCATCGGGATGAAATGTGATTCTTGCTGAAGTCAGTTTTCGGGTGAGGCATGGAGGGAGCTCCTTAAGGTCAAGTGAGGAGCCTCAGAAAATTCAGGGCGAACCTCTATCGTAGAATGCCTCTTTGCTCGGGACTAAAGAGGCTTACCCAGGGGTGACACAAAACACCACGTCCGAACTGGTGGCATGCGTCGCGCATTCGACATGTTGGGGGCTTACACGTACACGAAGTGCGTTATGTATGAAGTAAAAGGAGATGTGATAACTTTATGATGTGGCCGAGTTCACTGATTGGTGTGTGTGTCGAACTCAGGGCCGATATTGTCGGAGATCGCCCGCTCCGTCCAAACTCTCCCCATGTTTCACTTTTGTTTTCCTAAAAGAGGAAGTTTGAAGCTTCGTTCCTGATTTTTTGTACCTCTCGGGGTGAAATTTCCTGGTTTTGGGAGGAAACGTTTCCCTCTTTTTTTTGCTGTTTAAACTTTTTCATTCTCGAGAAGAAGATGGAGGAGCATCAGAGGAGAAAGTAACCGAAACAAATGGCCCTTAGACGAAGGATACTCTCGCATTCAAGTGAGTTTCTCAACCCTTTCGCGAGTGCACACCCCCGCCGGTGCGGCGTCAAATCGCTTTGGGAGTTACAGTAGATGCCTGACATGCGTTTATGTGTTTATGTACGATGCAGTACGAGCAGTAGAAGGCTAATACTATACCAGGTAGCTCTTTTGGGACTGCACTCTCGTTTGGGGGGTAATTCTCTTGGAATTTGCTTGGAATTGTGTTTGCGGACTGGATTGAACCCTACTGTTTGCGCGACAGAAACGAAGGCAAGTACTGTGCTGCAGTACCGGGAGGGGGGAGGGAACATAGACCTGTCCACCTTGCGACCATGTGGCTTTTGTCCAGAATGCCGCTTAGAGGGGGGAAAACTCTCACGAGGGGTAGCTGGAGAAGCGTGAGCGGCGATTTAAACCAAACGTTGTGTATCGAAGGGTCAATGCCCCCGTTTACAAGTAGAACAACCTGACAGGATTCTCTTCCAACTGTTAGTCTCTTGACTCAGACTATCCCCTACTGCATCCAACAGGTCAGCTCGCCACGGCCAGCTCACCCCACCTCGGCATGTGCTTTTTACAATAAAATTAGAAGCACACCTCACCAGCTGTGAAACCGAAGGTTTCCTCGAAACTCGTCTTAGTAATCTGCGTGTGGCACTTAGAACCGCCGATGTTCCTACTGTAGCTGCGAATTACCTTTCCGATGAAAGCGACAATCGACAGTACTGGGTTTTGCTTTAGAAGCTATGCATTTCCCTCGCCGCCAAAATTTACACTTTAAAATGCCATACCGGTATCTGGTATGTGACATGCGACAGCCGTCGAAGACGCCAATAACAATAAAAATCTTCCCTATGGCAGTCTGGAGATATCGAAGACCCGAGAAAATCGGGACTTAATGGGCGACGCGCCTCGCCCCTACACACAGCAGTAGCTTTTTTCTTACGTCCTCTGGTTCACGAGCCTGTCAAGGATTTTTTTCTTTTATTTTTTCATGGATCGATATCAATTATTTCATCAAAGAACATACCTATTACTAGCGTATTCCATGAATAAAAATGACTCACAGGGGGATATGCAAATACTCAATCTTACTAAAACCTAAACTACTAAAATCGATTACTATTATTCTCATCGGATAGGCAATGCTCTATTAGAAAAATCGGCTGTTTTTTTTTACACTTCGGTCGAAACAAGGGTGTGTTCTGTATGGTATCACAGACCGGTACCCTACAGAAAAACCTCTGTAAGTACCCTACAGACGACTTCTGTGACGTCTGTGGCAGTTCCACCACAATACCCTATTTCTCCGTGAGGTTCTGTAGCATTTCCATACCGTACCGAGAATATCTGTGACGATCTGTGACACTTTCATACCCTACAGAGAGTATCTGTGACGATCTGTGACACTTTCATACCCTACAGAGAACTTATGTGATGTTCTGTGACAAATCCAATACCCTACAGACAGAGACGGTCTGTACGCACGGTGGAACAATACCCGCGGTACGGGTAAACATCTGTGCAATACCCCGTCAGCCTATGCGTGACGTCAGTCCCACGAACCACACTTGAAGCGTGCCTCGACGGCCACACAGAGAGAGTCACACACACACCAAAATCTCTGTGTGCGTCTGTGTGAAGCTGGATTGTGAGGGAACATGAGTGCTACTGCGGACCCTAGCAGTTCCTCCATGCCGCAAGACACGGGTGAGGCAGGCGTAGTTCAAGAAGGTGAAGGCGGCGAGGGCGAGACACAAGGAGGCACGTCAGAGGGAGGCGGAGGTGGCGAGAGCAAGGAGCAAGAAGGCTCGCTTGACGTACAGATAGTCGATGGAAGCACGGGCGTGCCCGTAATCAAACCGGCGGTAGTCTACACGAAACAAGGGGACGTGGCGGAGGTGGCCCAGAACATAGTCATTGCGGTCGATGGATTCCGAGCGCCGGATGGTTTTGTGAGGAAAGGCTCTCGCGAGCAGTCGTACATGTACTCGCTGGGAGCATACGTCGAGCAGAGCGGAGGCGCCAACCACAAGTTCTTCTGCATGGCAAGCTCAGATTGCCGCAGGAAGAAGCGGGTGGTCCCATGCAAAAAGGGAGACCGCAGCAAGTAGGTACCTACAGACGCGCCTACACGCTCTACAGACGTCGCTCTGTAGGTACCCTACAGATGTCTCTGTGGGTCCTTACTGTAGATACCCTACAGACGAGCTCTGTGACGCTCCACCACAATACCCGATCGTTCTGTGAGGTCTGTGACCCTCCACCACAATACCCTATTTCTCTGTGAGGTTCTGTAGCATTTCCATACCCTACAGAGATTGTCTGTGAGGTTATGTGACACATTGATACCTTACAGAGAACTTCTGTGATGTCTGTAACAAATCCCATACCCTACAGAACATTCTCTGTGGCCCTCCACCACAATACCCTATTTCTCTGTGAGGTTCTGTAGCATTTCCATACCCTACAGAGAATATCTGTGACGATCTGTAACACTTTCATACCCTACAGAGAACTTCTGTGACCTCTGTAACAAATCCAATACCCTACAGAGAATACCCGTACCCTACAGAACACACCCTTGGAAACATGCTACGGGGTGTGTGGTCTGCTCGCGGAGGATACAACAGGTCGGTCGGTGATCCCCTTGTACCCGAGAAATATGACTGGCATTGTTTCGAGTCCAGACTCTCGACGTGTCACTAAAGGTACCTTGAACATCTTCATAAGTGCGAAGTTAATTGTTGACGAAAACGCGCTTATTTGTAATATGATCCTAGTACCTGGTGTTTCGCTCGCTGTCACCTGTCGCATGTGTCTGAAACTGTGGCAATGACTCGTGCTGGCATCACAGGCTTCGAGGTATTGTTTGTATCTCGTCTCGATTGTGGACGCTATCACTGTAACAGCGTGCGCATATAGCCTTCGAACCTCAGGCACCGATCGGCAAGCCTTTCTTTGAAGGGTGGTCTGCTCGATTTGCGACTGCTGACAGGCACGAACCGAACGCCCACCAGGAGATCAAAACAGCACGAGTACCAGACATTACTGCTGTAGAACCGCTTTGGTCGGAAACAGACTTGAAGTCCCGCTTGATATATACATCAGAATGCAGGCGAGCACCACTCTGAACGTAAATAAAAGAACCGTTACGATACAAATGTTGATATAAAACGATCCTTCCGTTCACGACCATGTAGTGGTGTCATATTTCCATCAGAATGCAACATTTCACGATGCGATGCGACAGTACCGGAGGCTGAACGGCTTCACCAATAGAAGAGAGATTACCTGTACTTCAAGCAGTACTACTATTGCTGCAAGGAATTATTGTGGGTGATCATAGTAAATAGGACCAAAACAAAACAGTAAAAAAAGTCAAACATACAGTTTTTTATGTACACTATAGGTCCTATTAACTATGGACCACCGTAAATAGGCTATGCTACATACCAGCTTCGTGCAGCAGTTACTACTGTAGAGGATATTCTTATGTTTTCGTCGAACTGGAACATGCACGACATGAAGTATGAATACTTTAGTGTCGATGGGTCTCGGCGTTTAAAACATATGGTAGGACAATTTCCGACCCCCTATCTTGCTAGACGCTTGTGTCGCCGGTGTGCACTCACTGGACCAAGTTCTTCGGTATCAGGCTCCGGCTCGCAGCAGAAGCAGCAGCAGCAACAGCAGCAGCAGCAGTAGCAGCAGCGAGCTCCCCGTGTTGGGTCCTTGAACGTTTGGACAGGTTCAGGAAGAGACGGATGATGTCTGCCTGATGCTTGTTCCGACGTCTGGGTATGACACGTTTTGCGCGTACGTGTATATACGTGCTACTGTTGTGCCATGTTTGGGTGCTACTACTCGTACCCCTGCTGGTGGTGCTGCGTGCTGCTGCCTGTCTACCACGTTTTTCAGGGCGTAGCTGGAGGCGACCCCTTCGCTTCGGACGAAGTCCGCCGTGGCCGCGCTCCGATGCACCACCGGCGCCTTGCAATTGACACCTTGCCCGCCAAACCAGCTCTAACTGCTGCTGCTGCTGCTGCTGCTGCTGCTGCTGCTCGTGCCACTGCTGCCTGCAGACTACGTTTTTCCGAGCGTAGCTGGCGATGCCCCTCCTGGCTGCCCGGTGCTTTGAATCGACCGCGGCAGCAGTGGTGGCCGCGCTCGGTCGCACCTACACCCACACGCGTGCCTTGCGACTGGCGCCTTGCCCACCAAGGCAACTACAATACTATACTACGAACTCTGTAGCTCTATCTGATGATTATTGACGGGGATGAAGATGATGATGAGTTCAATCCACCCCCCCCCCCCCCGCCCCGCCGCCTAAAAATTATTTCGAAAGAAGTTATTAACATCAGCCGGCGGCTAATGAAGTGGCGTCAGTCTCATTATTAATACTGTTATTTTCCATTTTCGGCTGGAATATAAGGACCGTTTAATGAATAATATTATGACTAAGCGTTTTGTATATTTACGGCCAGAGCGGTACGACGATTGGACTTCTTTTCCAGCCGATCGCGCCCAAACAAAACACCACCCACGAATAGATCTCATCCCCCGATACATACGAGCAAGCAACTCCGAGGGAAATACGGCTGTCTGGTGAGTCGAGGTTTCCTTAGTACTACGACTGCTGCAGGCGGAACCTCGCGGGGATGGCTTGCCGTCCGAATACCCGGCCGTGCGGTTTGGTGCACGTTCGTCAGTCGACGTTGTCGTAGAGTGTCGAAATTTGAAATTTTGAATTTGAATGTTGTTTGGAAGCAATGGGAATGACTAGGTCCTAGTCATTCCCATTGTTTGGAAGCGGCAGTTTCATCGTTGCGCGGGGGTTTCCAACAGATATATAGCATTCACGTGTTCCCGAACTACATCGCGTGCTTCTTTCTACGCACGAAAAGGCAAAGATCATGTTGCTACGAAGACTTGCCCTATGGGTACTAGCTGTGGCCCCAGCGTCGTTAACGACATGCTTCGTGGTCCAACCTGGCATTCGGCGTCCGTTAGAAGCAGTCTTTCAGGGTGACAGACTAAGTTATGTCAGAGGGAGGACGCAAAAGGTTGCAACATCAGCAGCATCAGGAGCAGTAGTAGCTGCAGCACAACGCACCCCATCGTGCGATACCATTAGAGAGGATGCTCACGCCGCCACCACGAGAACGGGCTTTGTGCTTGCTGGAGGGAGGGTGGCCGTAGCGGCTTCTGCCGCAGTGACTACGGCTGCTGCTGCTGCTGCTGCTGTGGCGGTGCCGCCAGCTATCGCTGCTGAGCGAGAGCCCGAGATAACGTCGAAATGCTTCATAGAGGTCAGTCAGACATGTTTGTCGCCAAGTCAGTGCTGTCATTAGACCCGCACTGGTGCAACATGACAACGAGCAGCAGCAGTGGTGCAAGGTAGTGTTGGTCATGCCCGCGAATTGACAGACACCACGTGCAGCATTGAACGGTTGGACCGGCCAGGTTGCCGCGGTAGAGCCCTTCCTCCCCCTCAAAAGCATTTCGGTTGCGTTTGTGTATCAGAAGATACGTCGCTGTTGTTGGTGCGCATGTTTCTCGGACATGTCCCCCCACCACGCTTCGTTTCTTGTTGCCTACACACACAGGTACCTCTGGTGTGTGCTTCTTGTTGCTATTACGGGGGTCCATAGTTAACGGGACCAAATTTTGTTAGTAAAAATAGGTAAATACAAGGCTTTCCTTCGGAGTGGGTATTCCGTCGTCTCGTGTACATACAACTGCAATTAATTGGCGACATAGCCCAAAGCCAACCAAACTAAATGTATTTGTGTAAGAAACGGTGAAGGATGTAATAATCGCGTTTATTTATGAATGTAATGTGAAACGTAAGATCGCGTGACGCAAGAGTAAGAATGACATTCGTCTAATAAAAATAATAATAACATATTTCATCAGTGTGGGGAGAGAGTGGAGTAGTACTTGGCATGTAGATGATATACAACATACAGGCTGTTGTTTAAAGGTTTGGGACAGGAGAGAAAGCAGCAATGCCGGCAACGACAACGGTTATGGAAATGTTGTATAGTTGCTGGGCGGCCGCGATTTCGATGTAGCCAGCATAGGAGTTTGGATGAGACATGATATGTAAATAGTCTTCCAGGATGCTGTAGTAACGAGGCGGGAGGCCCAGAATGTGGATCTGTTCGCTGTTGAACCCGTTGGATATGTGTGGGAAGAAATAATTGTGATTTTGGGAAATGTGGGAAACAATTTGTTTCCTTTCGTTCGTCCTGGATGGCGACAATCTGCTTGGCGTACTGCTTCGGAATTCCGCGAAGCCCTGGATCAGGCGAAATGGAAGGGAGTCTTTTTGCGCTTGATGATGATGTCTCCGTCTTTGATGGTGGAGTCCGTCAGGCGGCAGTTGTAGCACTTGCCACGGACCTGGTCGAAGTAAACATATAGGGTGCGCGGGGGGGGAGTGGCGTGCAGGGAATGGCGGGGGACGGGGGGGGGGGGGGGACGGGGGGGGGCAGAGTTCATTATTTGTACTACTCTACAGCGGCACAAGAACAGTACGTAATCGCTTGCTATACGACGGCAGCAGCAGCAGCAGCAGAACCAGCAAGTACGTAATTTCCTTGACGATACAGAAATATGTACACACACAAGTGTAGTACAGTACACACACAAATCACGTGCTGCATGATGTACGGCAACAACGCAGCAGCGCCACAAGAAAAATCATTGACGATACAGAAATATGTACACACGCACAAGTTTAAGTGTAATAGACACACAAATCATGTCCAGCATGATGTACGGCAACAACGCAGCAGCGCCACAAAACAACCAGGAAACACAATTATCCGAGTACATACAAACATTCAGTGAATATTGCGGCAGCACTAAAAGCAGAGCAGCAGCAGCAGCAGCAGCAGCAAAGCAGCAACGGATCGCCACAGCGTTGGCAGCAGCAGCATAGCAACGATATGAAAAGAAGGGAGAGAAAAAGTATGTACCCCGAGGCCGTCCGAAAAGTATTTTTGGTACCTCACTATAGACCCACCTCCGCATGCTGCACGGCAACAACGCAGCAGCAGCAGCAGCATAGCAACAATACGAAATACGAGAAAAAGTAGTACGTACGCAAAATGCAGGAGCAAAACGACCAAAATATTTTTTTTACGTATAAAAAAAAACACTTGGGTACAAAAACGGCCAATAAAAACAATAATCCGCGTTGGCAGCAGCAGCATAGCAACGATATGAAAATAAGGAAGAAAAAAAGTATGTACCCTGCAATGCCGCAATCGCAAAACCTACGGAATTTCATTGAAGATACCGAAATATGTACATACACAAGTGCAGCATGATGTACGGCAACAACGCAGCAGCACCACAGCAGCAGCATAGCAACGATATATATGAAAATAACCAAGCCAAAAACGAGAAATTGCAGTACGTACGCAAAATGCAGGAGCAAAACGACAAAACTATTTTTTCACGTATCAAAAGGAACCATTTTGGGTACAAAAACGACCAAGAAAAACAGTAATCCGAGTATATACGATACGTACGCAAAATGCAGGAGCAAAACGACAAAAATATTTTTTCACGTATCAAAAGGAACCATTTTGGGTACAAAAACGACCAAGAAAAACAGTAATCCGAGTACATACGAACATTCAGCGGATATTGCGGCAGCATTAGCAGCAGCAGCAGAAGCAGCTACAACAGCATTAGCAGCAACAGAAGCTGCAACGAATCGCCGCAGCGTTGGCAGTAGCAGCAGCAGCAGCAGCATAGCAACAATATGAAAATAAGGAAGAAAAAAAGCATGTACCCTGGTATGCCGCCATCGCAAAACCTACGGAATTGACGATCCGAAAATATGTACGCTTCCAGCATGATGCACGGCAACAACGCAGCAGCACTACAGCAGCAGCGAGTGCACAGGAGAAGCAGGTGACAGCAGCAAGCAGCAGCACTCATGGCGTGGCGCTGACAGCAGCAGCAGCAGCAGCGGGCAGCCGAAAATGAGCAAAATGAGTACGTGGGGTCACCAAAACATGTACACACAGAAATCGTGTGCTTCACGTCCCGCAAACAGTTGTGCATGTGCGCGTTCGCGTGCACTGTGTGTAAGAGGAGCCGACCCAACGCACGAAGGGGAAAGAACGAGCACGGATGAGTAAAAAAAAAAAAAAAAAAAACGCTTTGACGTAGGTTTGTATGCAAAAAGGCAATTGAAAACCCCAAAAAAACGTACTGGCAACATACAACATGCACAATAGACATAAGACACTCACCACTGTCAGCAGTCTCGAGGGAGTACGAGACAGTCCCTTCCTTGATCGGGCGAGCACAGAACTCGCAGTCGGTTGCCCTGTCAGGATGATCCCGCCACCACGCACGTGAGATCCTTGCAGGTGGCGAAGGTCACGTTTTTGCCACCAGGCGCGGAGTTCTTGACCAAGTGCTGGTCCGTGCACTGGTCGCAAACAACAGCCGGCACCAGGTCGGTCTTTGTCGTTGCCGCTCTCTTGCCAGAGGGCGAGGACCACGCGCCTCTCGACGAGGGGGAGGTGAGCTTAGGGGGCGTGGAGAAGGGAGAGGCGGGGGTTGCAGCACCAGCAGGTTCGCCACCGACAGCAGCAGCTTGGCCGCCGACAGCTGCACCTATCTATGCCGTTCGTCGAAGGCGAGACGCCTCTTTGAGGCGCCGTGCGAAGAGCTGTCTATTGGTTGGCAGTTTGCGGAAGAAGAAAGAAGAAAGAAAGGTTGTTTGGCTGTTTGGCGAAGAAGAAAGAAGAAAGGTTTTTTGGCTGTTCGGCTGTTTCAAAGAAGGAAGAAAGGTTGTTTGGCTGTTCGGCTGTTTCAAAGAAGAAGGGCTGGTCGGTCTGTCTGCCAAGAGCTAGCAAGTGACAACGACCTCAAAAATCGTAATTATAGTTGTATCTATACAGGTTTTTATGTATACCATAGGTCCTATTAACTATGGACCCCCGTAATTTTTTTTTTTCTTTTTTTTCTTTTTTTTCATCATCACTTTTACTTTCCAGCCCACTCGTAGGAGGTTTTACCCTCGACGATCTTCTGGACAAGCCGTGGTCACAGGTGTCGTCCCTTCTCCCCCCCGGTACGTGCCTTTAGTTTTTATCGCGCATAGGATTCAGCATTCCCACTGCTCGTCGATTTTCATCGAATGTGCAGCTAACTCACGCTCTCGCGCTTTCCGCTAATCAATTTTATGCAAGAAAAAGTCCCTACGAGCATGCACTCGGTGAGACTCGAACTCACGAAATTGATCTTGACAGGCTCGCGGACCACCTACCAAGCCACTACTGCTTGTATCAGCATCTATCCTGGTGCTCTGTAGCTCGTATATACGAGCTTGTTCGTATGATATAAATAGTGTTTCAGGTTTCAGGAACCGTTTTGCACAGCTGCGGCCGTCGGCGAGGGTCGTTGCCGAACGATGGTCGTCTGTTAATAGTAGTGCGCCTATGTGTTGAACAGGCAGACACATACATGTCTTGGCCTTGGGCTTGGGCTTACAGACGGTAGACCGACCGCTGATGCTGCTGCTGCTGCTGCTGCTGTGACGTACCGGAGTATGCTTTTACGTTTGCGTTGTTTCTCTTCTCCTACTGTTAATACGTATTAATACTGCAGACTGCTGCTGCTGCTGATGCATTATTCGGCCGCGGGGCTGCTGCTACTCCTACTCCTACTCCTGCTGCTACTTCTACTGCTGCTACTGCTACCGCTATTAATACTACAGTACTGCTGTTGCTACTCCTGCTATTGCTGTTACTACGTCAACTCCTCCTCCTCCTCCTGCGTAGGCTGCGATCGCTGCAAATATCAACGCGATGCATCTTAACCTCTTGCTGCTGCAATATCTACCGCACTCTAATGCCCAACATGTTGTCCCGAATATCGTGTTTTTTCACCTGGAACAAATAAAAATTCAAAAGTCCACACTGTTTCTTGTCTCTGCCTCCCCCTTCCCCCTCCCATCTCCCGGAGCCCTCTTTCTCTCTTTCTCCCCACTATATTGCTGGTTTTGCTGCGGTTGTTGCTGTTTCAGGTTCGAATAATGGAGCCGTTGAACGAAGCGAACGGTTACAGCAGCAAAAACGCCTACAAGGGGAGACTGGTTTTCGGCTTGTATGGGAAGGCGTGTCCAAAGGTGGGAATGCTCAATATTTCGCCGAGCGTTTTTTTTTTTGTCCCGAGTCGAATATTCTTTTGTAGTTTCTTGTTCGGAGAAATGCCGATAACATGCGAAAAAGGGGAGGCTGGTTCTCGGCTTATATTGGAAGGCGTGTCCGAAGGTAAGACAAAACGATGACCCCCCCTCTTGGAGTTTGTTTTCCTTCATGGGTTTCTGCTCGGAGAAGGGCAAACGTGAGCGGCAGATCATCTTTCATTTTGTGGGTCTGTCGCCGATAGCTGATGTTGCGCTAGCGCTAATCATGTGCTTTCAAATTTTCGGTGTTGATTCGTTTTTTATTGTACCCTCGGCGTCCTGCAGGACTTTTTTTTTTTATGGAAAAAAAAACCCTCGATAAACTCGGAGCCGAAAATGCGAGTCGCCTCCCCGCCCCATCCCCGGTGCTGCACCGGCACCTTGCCGTTCGTGGCCCACGGTTCGCGGCCCCTTCTACTCCCCCCCGGCCACACCAAAAAATATATCACTGCATTGACGCTGACATCCATATGCAAGAAAATCCGCCTCACAAGCGGTTCTTAGTAGGATGCAGCTCACCCTTCATGCGACTCGCTCAACACCTCACGGCGCTCCGCGCTTGGTGCGAGCACTGTCTGCCTGGTCGGTGAAAACCCAACGTGCTTCGTCCCGGCATTGTAGGGATGCGAGGGTCTACGGTCTCACGACTACGGCCATGCATGATGTGATTACACCCCTCCTCCCAATTCTTCCGCCGAAAAGTGTGTTTTGTTGTAGGCAAGCGATAACCAACCAGCTATTCAACCCATGAACCCATTAACGAACCTATGAACCGAACTGAACATGGAACCGTTCACTCGAAAACCCCGAGCGAATCAACCAACCGAGGCAAAACTAATGAACTGACCAACCAACCGACCAACCTACCGAACCTGTCGTACCAACCAACCAAACCAACTCGCCAACCAACCAACCAACCATCACGAGACAATTAACCAACCAAAGGCAAAAACTACTGAACAACCGACCAGACAACCAATTGTATCAGTCGATCGATACTTGTATCAACCAGTCAAACCAATAAAACTAGCCAACCAAACAACCAAACCAACCAGCTTGCGAACCAAACAACCAACGATCAACCAACCAACCAACCAACCATTGATCGCACGCCACACCGCGCACCCCACATCCCGCTGCTTTTGTCCCCCCAAAGGCTGCGGAAAACTTCTTGCGATACGCTGCTGCTGACCGCACCAAAGGCGAGCCTTCTTACTCTGCTGGACAGATGACCAAGATGGAGCAGGGGGTACTGATTGAGGGAGGCAGGGTGAGATAACCGCCCACCCCCACCCCTGTCACACGTTCGGTCGGCGTCGAAATAGTAAAATATGGCGCGAACTACGTCAGCTATTACGGCGGACCATAGTAAATAGGACGAAATATTGTTAGTAAAAAAATATGAATATATAGGTTTTTATGTATGCCGTAGGTCATATTTACTATGTACCCCCCGTAATAGACAACCAGAGCACCGTTATTTGTTTTGCTTTTTTGTTTTGGCGGTCGGTCACAGCCAGCGATCGAGTTGGACCATTTGTTCGGGGTGGAGAATTTTTTCTCCGCTCCGCACAAGGGGAATGGTCGTATCAGGTGGCGTTTATGGTAAGGCACCCCCGAGGCAGTTACGTAGTGTATCCATTGGTGTCTCTGGAAGTGGCCACACCAAAAAACTACTCAATTTCATTGACGCTTTCGTCCATGTGCAAGTCCGCCTCGAAAGCGGTTCTTAGTAGGATGCAGCTCACCCTTCATGCGACTCGCCAAACACCTCACAGCGGTTCGCGCTTGGTGCAAGCAATATCTGTGTGATCGGTGGAAACCCGACGTGCTCCGTCCCGGCATTGTAGGGATGCGAGGGTCTATGGTCATACGACTACGGCCATGCATGATATCGAGTACACCTCCCCCCACGCCCCCCCCCCTCTATTATATACCTGGCGTATTACTCTGGCGACTTGAGAGCTAGATAAAAAATGAAGACTGTTTTCAGTAGTACTTGTCCGACGTATCAACTCGCGCACGGTACGTGCTAGCTGTGTGTATCGCGTGATTTTCTTTGTTTGCCGATGCCTGGCCTTCTTTCGCTGGTGACACGGACGGCATGCAGTACCCCCCCCCCCCCCCCCCCCCCCCAGCCCCCCCCCCCCCCCCCCCCCCACCCCCCCCCCCCCCACGCCACCCCCCCCCCCCCCCCACGCCACGCCACTCCCCCCCCCCCTCCCACGTAGGCAAGATGGATGTGATCCTAACAGGCTCGCACCTTGACACGAGAATCAAGAGATGTACCCTGATGAATGTGATAGTACCAAAGCTAGAATATGCAGAAGTGCAGTGTGCGAAGGGAACGTAAAACGGTTGGAAACAGTACTAATGGCAGCAGCTAAAAAATTCGTGAGATGCTCAAGTACGACTAGTAATGCAATATTAAGAGCAGAACTGGGAATGCACCCACTCAAGACAAATAGAGACATGAGAAAGTTGAAATGGCAATATAAAATAAGGAACATGTCAAACAAGAGGTTGCCAGCCATAGTTGATAGAGCTGTATGGGAAAAAGTAACAAAAGGGCGAGCTGGAATAAGGTGGGATGGCGTAGTTGAGAAAGCATGGAAGGATATAGGGGGAAACCAAGAAGAGATGATGTCCGCCGGGAAGTTTGGGAGGTACAACGCAGAAGTAGAAGAAAGGATAGAAAGAAGGGAAAGGCTAGCGCTAAGAAACAAGGTGGAATCGGAAAAACACTTAGATTTATACGGGGGTTTAAGGGAAGGAATGGGAATGAAAACGTATTTGCACGACCCAATGGACTTCGCGAAAACGCTGAAACTGCGCTTTCGTGTGGGTGACCTGGATCTGCCAGAAAGAAGAAAGAGGTATACCAGTAACCGAGAGGAAGCAAATGCACAGATGTGCCCGTGTGGCAAAGCAATAGAGAGTATATAGAACTCACGTAGTAGGAGAATGTGAAATATACAAGGAGGAACGGGATGTGTTGGAAGAGGAAACGGGGGAAATAGACGAATGTGACATGGAGGAGTTTGATGCACTGAATAGCAGCGAGAAAACGATCGCTATCCTAGGAGATAGATGGTGGCCACAGGCGGCCAGACAGGAAGGGGATAAGATTAGCCAAAAAGTTTCTATGTAATATATGGCAAAAAGGTAATAAGCGCCCAATTGTTGGAGGTGTCTCTATTAGGAGTAGGAACGGTGCTCCGTCTCGAAAGGGATCCGTGGTCAACGGTCAAATGACTAAGTCAAGCAACAAATGAGTACGCCCCCCCCCCCCCCCCCCTCCCCCTCCCCCACCCCCTCCAGATTAAGGGCCTGAACAGTATCAGCATCGGAGGGCAGGAACAGCTGGAGTATGACGGCGAGGTACTATCGATACCCCCTCTCATGGAAAACGCCTCTGTTGACCTTAAGCACGACCGGAAGGGGCTGCTGACGAGAGATAGGCTGTCCAGGGGGCCCGACTTTGGCCTTACTCTTGGTCCCGCCCCGGACCTCGATGGGAGCCATCAAGTTTTCGGTCGGCTGTTACAGGTACGTACGCAGCGTTTATACCTGCTGGCGGTAGTTCACCGAGGCGCTCGCTCTACGATAGAGGTTCACCCCCATTTTCCTGAGGCTCCTATGTCCTCCCTCCAAGGTCTAACGCGTAATTCAACGAGGGCAGCCATGAATAATTGGGATGCTACCTGCATCTCGTACGTGTACGTACCAGTACGCATCGTGCCCAACCATGCAGGCAGAGCACAAGTTATGTACTCGTCCATCCCTCAACTGGGGTCTCCGGTAAGGACTGCATGGTGGCTCGGAAAGCTTTTTTTTTTTCCCAAACGCGACACCTCTACCTTCACCACATTCTCACTCAGTTCATGTCCGCAGCTACTGTGTAGTGGAACAGGGTATGGGAGCCGGAGAATATTTTTTAGGCGATCGAGCTAGTTTTTACCATCTAGAACAACGAATGTCAATCGGGGAAAAATGTTGTGCTGCGACTTGAATCACTGTCTACAGTCGTACAGCGCAGGGATATCGAGGATTATTTTATGTTTTGTGAGGGAATCATCACTATCTACTGTAGAACAAAGCATAGAGAACAGGGGAAAATTTTGCTTATGTCTTGTTTTCGGTGTGGGCGACTAGTGCTCCTATTATTTTGTTTTTTAAGCGCCGGAGGTTTTCGGCCGAAAAATTGGCATGGGTAGGGGCGGCTGGGCCCCTTTCTGTCGAAGTGCAATCCCGGTTTGGGGACAAAACTATAAAAAAAAATCAAGCAGTTTGTTCTCAAACGGGTTGACAGTTTCTTGAAGGGCTATTGCGGGGGACCATAGTAAATGGGACCAAATGTTGTGCGTATTAAAAGGTAAATATATAGGTGTTTGTGTGCACCATAGGTCCTATTTACTAGGGTCCTCCGTAGTCAATGTTTTCGGCAAAATAATAGTGTCAATATCCCTTGCTGTAATGGCGGAATCACGCGCGGGCCACACCAACTTCCCCCATTTCAATACCTCATCCCTACGTAGGTACCTGGTATCAATTTATTGGTGTGGTAAAGGCGGCTCGATGTCTGGGTGGTGGTGGTGGTGGTGGTGGTGGTGGTGGTGGTGGTGGTGGTGGTGGAGGTAGAATTGATGCCGTAGTTGCTGTTATTTCGGCGGGGACCGTGGTAAATAGGACCTACGGTATACACGAAAACCTATATATTTACCATTTTTACTATCAGTATTTTGGTCCTATTTACTATGGTTCCCCGTAATAGTGTTTCGTTCGTGCTGTTGTTGGGGCTGCTGCTGTTGTTGTTGCTGTTGTTGTTGTTGTTGGGGTCGCTGTTGCTGGGGGGTTGCTGGTGCCGGTGCCGGTGCCGGTGGCTTTGTAGTTTCTGTTCTTCGTTTCTGCCTTGGCTTCGTGTTGTTTTCATGTCAACTATCTCCCTACAGCAGTTTGCGATTCTATCGGGGGGGGGGCTAATGTTGTAAGCAGGACCCCCGCGATGGACCCAAAAACTATGTATCCCCCTATGTTCACACGCCACATTCGGGGTTGATTCTTATTGCGGGGGACCATAGTAAATAAGACCTACGGCACGCACAAAGACCTACGCATTTCCCTATGTTTCACTTTACAATATTTGGTCCTATTTACTGTGGACCCCCGTAATAGTTTTTCTTTGCTCCCCCCGTAGTATCTATTAATGTTAACCCTTTTGCTGTGGGTTAAACTGCGGTCAGTCCCATTTCGGGGACAAACCACTCAAAATTATCGGTCCGAAAAGGGTCGAGGGATCGAGAATGGTTGAGGTGAAGTTGGAATGGTTGATGATCGGAAAGGCGAGTGATACATACGCTACTCTGTTGTGAACGTTGCACTATGTGTGGGTAAGTTATGTGGGCAACTAAGTGATAGATGGTTTAGTGATTGTTGATGCAGTGACTGTGGGAATGATCACTGACTGTGACGCCGATCAATGGGTATGATATTGATCAATTGGTAGGAGAAAAGGTCAGTGACTGTGACGATGGTCAATGACTATATACTGATCAATGAGCAATGGCTAAGGTAGTGCTTACTGACTGTGATAATGTTCAATGACTTTTGTGATAATGAATGACTCAGAAAAAAAACAATGGCTTCGTATGATGATGATTTCCGAGTACGTATGATATTTGACCATTACTATGATAATGATTGGTGACTATGATCATTGATATTATCAATGACTACGATAGTGATTAATGACTATGATAATAATCAGTTATCAAGCCTATGATAATGGTCAAAATCCACTACCGGTATGAAAATGATCAATGGCTATGACAATGATCGACGAGTATGATAACGATCAATGACTACGACAAGTATCAATGAATGTGATAACTATCAGCGATAATGATCAATGGCTATGATAATGATCGATGAGTATGACAACGATCAATGACTACGGTAAGTATCAATCAATGTGATAATTATCAGCGATAATGACCAATAGCTATGATAATGATCAACAATATTATAATGGTCAACAATATGATAATGGTCAATGACTACGATAAAGATTAATTAAGGATCACTTACCACGGTAATGATCAATGATAACGATCGATGACTGTGATAACGCTCAATGCTTGGCAATGCAATGAACCCTGAAGGGGGAGGACGTGCTGGGTCGACTGGAGAACGTGCCGGTGTACGGCGGTTCGACCAGACTAGCAGAGGGCACCCTTGCTTCAGACGCCTTCAAAGCTCAGAACGTGAGAAAGGGAGAGGGTTGATCGTCTCGTTTTAGTGTTGTCGTTCAACGTGTATTACACTCCGTGTGCTGTGTCGTGTGCCTGGTGCTGTGTTGTGTAACGTACCGTGTACCATTCCGCGTACCGTACCGTGTTTTTTTCCTTGTACTGCTGTACCGTGTGGTGCTCAGCGATAGGGGGAGGGGCGGGCTGGGTTGATCTCGAGCGTTTTCCCCTGTCTCGGATCATGTCTGCCATTGCATCTGCCTGCTGTATGGTACCGTGTACCATACCGCGTACCATACCGTGTACCGCAACGTGTACCATACCGCATACCGTACCGTGTACAATACCGCGTACCATACCGCGTACCGCACCGCGTACCATACCGTGCAACGTGTACCATACCGCGTACCATACCGCGTACCGCACCGTCCATACCGCGTGCCTTCTTGTGTAGCGCTCGGGGACTGGGGGGCTGTCGGCTGGGACACTCCCGGGGGAAGCTCTCTGTCTCTGGCTCTGGTTGTTGTGTCTGTATGATGCCATTGAGTGTTTGTTTCTGTCTCCTATATTCCTGTCTCGTTTTATCTGTCTCTCTGTCTCTCTATCGCTGTTGCTTTCTTTCTATCTCCCTCCGTATTTGTCTGTATGACTAGCTACCTAACTCGCTGTGTCTCACGCTGATATATATTTGCCGCGCAGCGATACCATGTAGTGCGTCGCTGGCCGACGTGTTTGCGCACCAGGTATTTTGTTTGGTTGTGTATGATTTCCTATCGGTATATACTCATGTATTGTGTCCATTACGTATATTTGAGTTCCGCAACCGTACTCGTACTGTAGGTCGGTTACGGTTTACATGTGTTCTCAATCGATTCTTCGTAAAAGCGGGTGTTGCGGCTGTTTATCCCAACTGGTGATTGCGACCACCTACCGACGAGACACCCCTCCCCCTCCCCCCCCCCCCCCCCCTCCCCCTCCCCCCTCCTTGCCGCGATCGCCGATTGTTCCTTTTCGCCCCCTTTTATATCGCTCTTCTGTCTGGGCGTTAATGAACACGGACTGCCCCGCCGTACCGTTCCGTGGATCGGTTCGCGGGCCTTTCCGTGGACCATGGACCGTTCGATGGGGCTGCTCCCTGAACCATTCTCAATAATCGCTCAATTGGTCGTTCTGTGAACCGTTCTATAAACCGTTACGTGGACCATTCCGTGGACCATGCGGCGGATTGACCGTGCTCGTACGTAGCGTGCTTTGGTGTACATTGGCAAGAACGTGTTCAAGGACGAGAGAGCAGTGGACCGAACTGGTCTGCTCATGCGGCGAGTCGACATCCTCAGCTGCGGCAAGCTATAAAGATGTAAAGACTGCTGTTGCTGTCTCCGGCGACTGCAGCACTAGCAGGATTAGCAGCAGCAGCAGAAGAAGAAGAGCAGGGGTTCTTGTTGTTGTTGTTGTTGTTGTTGTTGTTCTCGTTCTTCCTAAACTGCTTTTGATTGCGTAGCGTGTTCTCGTTTTTCCATATGCCGGTCTTGTGATAAAATCTAGTTTTCGGAGGCTTGAGGTGCAAAAGAAGCACGCGACGAAGATAAACGAGGAACGGTTGGCCCCAAGCCTTTCTCGGCGGTGGGGTTCCCCAACGGAAGCACCAAGTACCCACGGTATTTGAAGTTCCCTTCTCGTGTTTTTGTTTATCCCATGCTATTATTTTTGTACGAATGGGCGTGCAGCTTCTCTCGCAACTTGGTGGTTGTGCGTGTGGCGTCGACGGCTGAGGAACTTCCCATTCGTTAGACTGGGGATGCGAATATGGTGATGTTCTCACATTAGCCCACTTCCTTGAAATCCTGCCTGTGGTAACGAAAACAGGTTGTAGCAAAAATGCACTTCGATGGGAGAAAACAAACACGTACGAAGTACCTGGTATTGCGCACGGCAGTGTCATACTAGCTCGTGAGGGAAACGGTGCTAACGAGCTCTGCGGCATGCCATCCCGTGTCCCTTGCAAGCAAATAGCACCAGGAACCTGTCCATGCTATTACGTGTACACGCAAAAAGGAAAAAAAAAAAAAAAAAAAAGTTAACAAGAAGAAAGAAAAAAACACACGAAGGGAGAGAAGAACGAAGAAAGAAAGGGAAAAGGAAAAAATATGAGTGAGAAAAGCGAAGCAAACGTGCGCTCGAGGCGCAGACCGAGTCCCGAGGACAAGCTTACTGTTTGGTGGTACGACCAGCCGTATGATGTATGATATGTCCAGGTGAGGTGATGGTTCAACATTAGGACGCCACAAGAAGACCAGACGGAAGGCAAGAAGACAAGAGGGAAGAGGCAGAGAACTATCATAAAAAAAGGGCAGTCCTGTGTCCAGTTGGTGGGCCAAGGGCGACACAAAGAGGACAGAGACAGACGGACCGAGGAATATTGTCAACATTGTAGATGAGTTGTGCGGGGTGGAGAACCTTTACTCCGCACAAGGGGAATGGTCGCACCACACGTAATGTTTATGGTAAGGCACCCAAGAGGCAGTTACATTAGTACTCCCATTGTTGTCTCTGGAAGTGGCCACTCCGGAAATTACCTCATTGAAGCTGTCATCTACGTGCAAGTCCGCCTCACAAGCGGTTCTTATCAAGATGCAGTTTACCCTTCATGCGACTCGCCGAACACTTCACGGCGCTTCGCGCCTCGTGCAAGCAATGTCTGCCCAGGCTTTGTCGGTGGAGACCCGACGTGCTCCGTTCTGGCATTGTAGGGATGCGAGGGTCTATGGTCATACGACTACGGCCATCCATGATAAATGAGTACGCCGCCCCCCACCTCCCCTCCTATGGCCGTACGACTGCGGCCATGAATGATATCGAGTGCACCAGCTACGGTTTGTGCTTTGCATTTGTTTTTTCGCGACAAGGTTTCCGCAACTTTCTTTCCTCATCGACCCGCGTCTATTAGTTGCGCCTGCCCACGCCAGGCGCTGTCAAAAGCAATATATTATACTGATACGTACGTAAGCGGTTGGTAAGCGTGTTTCGTCAATTATCACGCGTGGGTCCTGGCGGTGCTAACTACTAGCGAATGCATTTTTTTCTATCCGACACGGCGCCGAAACGAGCCATAGGGACCCGGGCTCTCTCCGAGATCACGGATGCCTGAAATCCATTACCTCTCTGCCCAGAAATATCAAGACCCGCTAGGATTGCGGCATGCTAGTTTTTTTTTTTAAGAACTTGTGTGGGTCTTGGGTTTCTTGTATTATAGTCTGTTTCGTATCGGTATATAATAGCACAATCCCAACCCACGAAAAATGCATTGCTGTGGCCGAAAAAGAAGGCGACCTCCGAGAAGACGCTTGTCTGCATTATTATAAATACCCTCGTAGTCTTGCAGAGTTCGGTTACCTCTGTGGGTTGGTTATCAATTGGAGCAACTTTTATGATTGGTTACTCGTAGGGCCTTCGGGTTCACCTGTGGTTCGCCAACCAGCTCCCCATACTATTGTTGCTTTCGAATGTGCTTTGTAAAAACCCAACCGAACTGGATTTTCTCGAACACCCTGCGAGTATGTGAAGAAGCTGCAGAGTTATAAGCGGGCAAGAGGCACAGGGACGTCGATCGATGCTGGGTAGAGCACGCTGCCTGTAGTTCACGAACTTCTTACTGTTGCTCCACAAGTGAGTTGAGGGGGGAGAGAAGTCGGGTGAGCGAGAGTGGGGGCTTCGGCAGGAACACAACTCAGCCCACAGACGCCGACCAAAACTAACCTGCTATACAGATACGAGAATTCCCATAAAGATGCCCAAAGCGCTACGTACGTGTAGCCATACAAGATTCGCATACGGGTATGTAACCGTATAAGATTCGCAAACGGATTGAATAATCCATCACATTAGCCCACTCTGAATAGTCGCAGATGCAGATCACACGACGGTAAAAGATGATGACCATATCACCGCAAAACCGGGAAGAGAGATAGATCGAAGATGCGGCTGTTCGACGCAGAAATGAAGTGATAGATCTACCCTTGTGGCCTCGTAGTGAGGCTTCGACGCCTCACTTGAAACAAACTGGTAAGGTGTACAAATAAATAGCCCTTGCATTTCGAGACAAAAACGAAAACCAGGGGAAGGAGAAGGCAATTTCGTTGTAACAAAACCTCTTAACGCACACAAAGGTAACGACAGTAGTTACTACGAACAACCCTGCTTGGCCAGTTCCCAACACCGACAGACAGCTATATTTATTATATTCGTAGGCGTTTTTACTTTCGTCTTTTCTTCTTCAACGGGCTCCGTTGACACCTCTCTTCTCTGGCCTCTCAGAGATCTGCCTCTTCAACAACGTCGTCTTCTGCATGCTGCTTGTACCGGTGATGGAGTTTTTTCCCCTCCTTGGTTTAGATTATTTGGAGAGCCTTCTTCCTGATTCCCTTTTTTTTCGTTGATTTTTTTTCGTTCTTGTTGTCGGATTTCCTTTCCGCCATTTCTTCCCTAGAGTTGAACTTCAAGTATCTTTTCAAGTTTTTGCTATTTTTCGATTGATTGGTGGTCGGTCACTTTGTGTGTTTGGTTTAGCGTTGTTTTCACGTTTCGTGTTTCCCGATTCTTGTGTCTCTTCTCGTTTTCCTCACGTTAGTTTTTTCTAATATGTTTTGGTGAGCTTTTTATATACATACCAGCAATGCCATCACCGACGGCATTGGCGACAGGAAAAAATCCCAGCAAGAGGCGAAACACAACCGCAAACAGTAAAAAAAAGCACGCCAGGGAAAAGCAACATGTAGCATCTGAACGCTCTCCCTCCCACTGCGATCACCACCATTGCGACTATCGACAGCGCTGTAAACCGTATTAAAAATCGACATACCAAAACTGCTGCAAAAAAGACCTGCTCGTGCGACGATAGACCATAGCCGTTTGTTGTACAGTAACTGTAAAAGACCGCTTGATCTCGACAGAGACTCAGCCCACGGGCAACCCGCTCCGTGGCGGGAAAGATCAACTAGTATAGATGACGGGCTCGAAGAAATGAGGTGGATGCATGCTCTAGGGGGCAAGAGCTTGCCGGCGGCGCCCTACGGTATCCTCCCAAACCTGAAAAAAAGCTCATTTTTGCCATTCGAGACGGATGCAGCAGTAGTAGTACTCGTAGCTAGTGTTTTTCATCTATTTCGTGCTCACCAGCGGCCAATGCGCTGCTGCCCTGAGCGTGGGACCCAAGCGTCTGAGCCAACTCTTACTCTTGTATTCATCGCCATCCTTGCACAACAAGACAGCACTACAACAGTAGCAGGCACCTGGTCTGGTATATAGACGTCTCCCCAACTCGGTATGGGCGTCTGAGCCAACTCTCGTATTCATCGCCACCCTTGCACAACAAGACGGCACTTCAGCAGTAGCAGGCACCTGGTCTGGTGTATAGACGTCTCCCCAACTCGGTATGGGATATGGGATATGTTGATTGGTATGGTATATGGGAATATGGGATATATTGGCGGTGTGCTATATGGGACCCACCTTGTCGTTTCCCCTCCCCCTCCCGCAGCTCACCGTTCTTGCGACTCGCCCTACACCTTACGGTGCTTCGCGCTTGGTGCAAGCAACGTCTGCCTGTTCAATGGAATACTCGACGTGCTCCGTCCCGGCATTCTAGGGATGCAACGGTCTATGGTCATACGACTACGGCTGTGCATGATATCGAGTACACCCCCGGGTCTACGGTCACACGACTACGGTCATGCATGACATTGAGCCCCCCTCCCCCCCTCCCGCCCGCCGCGTTCTCTCTTCGTCCTCCACGCTTCGAAAAGTAAACTTCTGCGCGAATCGGCCGCGTCAAGACTCACCACCAGGCCGCGCTCGCGCGAAGAAAAGCGAAACGGACACCGCTGCACCCACTCTACACCACCCTGGGAACATACACTCTTCTTTGTTTGGACTCAACATCTGAAACTCGGCGGGTTCGTACGTATACAACTATTGCTCCCTACGAGAGCAGTTGGTGCATGTGGAAGCTTCTGACAAACTGCTCTCCGCATGAGACCTAAGTTTGGGGATAGTGTCAAGCGCATTATCCCCACCGCGGGACCGAAAAAAAGAAAAAAGAAAAAAGAGAAAAAAAAAAAAAAAAAAAAAAAAGAAGAAAAAGGAAAAAAAAAAAAACGACAAAAAAAAAAGAAAATGCAGCGGGGAAGACCCCCACCACAGGAGAAGTCGCCAGGCACCTAAAACCTAGCAGTAGGGCCAAGCTCTCGTTAGGAGACCTCGCGCCGGTGACTATTTGTAAATTGACGCCATTACTTGTTGTGCACGTATGCAGCAGAAAAACAGGATCACTGGTACGGCGGTAGGTACACATGACCCCCAAAGGGACAATTGGCGGTGCGTTCGGCATTGGAAACCCCTCTGATGTACTAACGTCCCTTATCAGAGCTGGTACCGGTCCCGTCACAATCAAGTTGCATGCAGTCAAGCAGGTAGGGGCAAAAAAAAAAAAGATGGGAGGGCAGAAAATCTGGGTCCCGTACCGACCGTTTTTTCCTCATCGATGGGGTCCAAGACGAGCGGCTGGTAGCTTGAAAAGGGGTCAGTACCTACTGCAAACAAGCAAAACAAAAAAAAAAACAAAAAAAAAAAAAAAACAGCTCATGTACGTATTGTTATTAGTGCATCGAGGAGATTTTTTTGGGTCTGACGGCGCAGACCTCCTCCGGCTTCCTTCACCTCAACAGGCCCCCCTAGATTTCAGATCGCCGTGGAATTAAAAATTCAACCTGGCTTTTCACGATTTACTTTTTTTCTCAAGGTGCTCTGCGGTTCGATGCAGTTTTCTGTACCCAAGCGCATGGCACCGTAGGATAATAACAAAAACAAAGCGCCGCACCGCACCGCGCCCAACCTTACCGAAGAATTCTAAAAACGAACAAATCGGCACCGAACCGCAAGGTTTCCGACTCTCACAAAACTCGAACTGGGAGGAGGCCTTAGCGACTTTAAAACCAAGTAGTTTGTTACGGTGTGGTGCTCTTCTGACCGGTTGAACGCCGATCCGCACCGCACTGAAAAATATTTTTTGAAAGCAATCCACACTGCACAGCACAGCACTTGCACAGCACTGCACAGCACCGCACGATTCTCACACAAAATTCCAGACCGTAGCATCGTTCAAGTAGAAGAACCGCTCCGCGGTTTGATGCTACACCGCGCCGGGTGCGTTAAAAGATCGCTGCGCGGGTAAGACAACAAGCACACACATGGAACAGACAGATATGATTTTTTTTTTTTTTAAACAGACACGCGCACGCTATGAATAGCAACGAAACTCAAAAACGAAAACAGCAAGCCCACGAAAAAATACAGACAAGAAGAAAAAAAACAAAAAAAATGTCAAAAGAGTCAAAAAGGGACCTCCATGATCATAAATACTACAGCAGGGTACCACAAAAACAAATAACATACTCGTAAATAAAATGAAATAAAAAAGTTATAAAGAACGGCATCGAGATATCCGGGGACCATCATCTGCCGCTCCCGCCAGCCCGCTCCCATCCGCCGGCTGGTCACCGTTACGTACCCTTCCACAGCCGCGATTGTCGCTAATGTCGCGGCTAAGCCGTTGGTGGTTCCTTCCGCATCTATCTGCAGCGTAACGGGTGGGGGGGGCGTGGGCGTGGACGTTGGGTGGGGAGAGGGGGTAGGCATTGCGGAGCAGGGACGGAAGTTTCGTAGATATGCTAGGCGTACTCATACGTTTAAACTCGACGATGGAATGTTCCAACATGAAAACATTGGAACCAACAGACGCAGACACAAGAATTGGTGTTCCTGGGGTTGGGCAAAGCCTCCGGGGCTGTAGAATCAAAGAGAAACGCCAACCCCTCTCAGCACGGAAACGCATGTACGAAACGGCCACGGATAAACGGACCATGCCGCTCGCACTACACCAGCTGTGCGCAAGGCAACGAAAGCAACGACACCAGCTTTGCTTCGCGGTGTACCTGGCATGTTTTACCGGAGCAACCACTCTCTGCGACCAAGTGCCACATCAATTATTTTTGTTTTTTATTTTTCTAATTTTTTTTCATCCTCCGGCGGATTGGTGAAAATAAAGCTTAATGTCACCACACTTCCACGTGTGTGTTAATTTAGCCCATAGCTCCCGTTGCAACATCAGAACAGGCTGCTGTTACCCCTGGAGTTTGGGAATGTTGACATTAATTATCGGCGAGTCGATACGGGGGGAGTAAGCTCGGGTGACAGTCTCCGGCTGATATCAACATGTCCCAAACTGTATGTCTCTGGTATGGACTAAAGCGAATGCGAATTGTTACAACCGCATGATGATGCTCAGTGTACGCTGCCCCCCCCCCTGTTCAAGTCAACGGCCATGCATGAACATGAATACACCCTCTCCAATAGGTCGCGAACAGTTTATACTATGGGGGCGTCGGTGACCTGGTTGTTATTCTCGTCCGTGCACAATACCATTGACCACCACCCTCACCTCGCTCCGCACTGGGCGACGGCGAAATCGCCGCCACCGCCACCGCCGCCGGCGCTGCCGCTGCCGACGCCGCTGCCGCTGCTGACGCCGCTGCTGCCGCCGCCGCCGCCGCCGTCGCCGCCGATGGCGCGGACATCGAGGTCATGGAAGAAGTCCTCGCGCGGACGACCATTTTCTGCAAGATGCTGGTCGCCGCGCGGGGCTGAGGGTGCAGCGCTTGAGGCGCTTTTTGAACCGCTCGAGGTGTTTTCAACGACGGCGAAGACGCGCCGGGTGCCGGAGTATGCAACGGCCCACCTGGACCCAGGGGCGCACGGCCGATCACTTCCGGCGGTGTCTGTGCCTTCGTCGCCATCGTTGACGTCTGCGGCGGACCAAGGGGAGGCGGAGGACCAGTAGGCGTAGTAGCAGGGGGGACATTCTTCGCTACAACAACGGCCCCGCCAGGAGGAGGTGTTAGATGAACGGCGGAGCCCCGCGGCGGTGGCGGCAGCGGCGTCGGTGGAGGCGCCAGCAGAGGAGGGTGGTCAACATAATTACCCCCGAGTCCCTTGTTCTTCCTCTCTGCGCCAACAGCGCCTTTCGACCCGTTTTTTTCACCTTCGCCTCCACTGCTGCTACCTCTACCACCGTCATGGCTCCCGCGACGACTCCCCGCACCACCACCACCACCACTACTACCACCGCCACCACCAACATCGCCGACGACGTTCTCGATCGGCACCTCCTTAGCTACGGCCGATGCCGCCGCTATCGCCTCCGCCGACGCCGATTCCATCGCTGCCACTTTCACCGAAGTTCGCCAGTAGCGACTGTGCGCTTCCACGGGCACATCGCCCCCGCCGCCGGAGCTAAGGCTTGCCTCCGCCATCCCATGGGTGGTGGAGGAGAAGGAGGCCGCGGTGGCCTCCGGTGAAACGAATTTTCCTTCTTCCGCCTCCTGGATGCGATCAAACCTCGCGCCGTTGCTGACGCCGACGCTACTGCTGCCGAACCCACTGCCGCTGCCGCTGTCGCTTCGGATTTCACCACCCCCACCGCCACCACCGCTACTTTTACTAGCGCCGCCGCCGCCGCCACCGCCGCGGCCACGGTTGCTGCTACCCCTCCTGACGACGCTTCCGGTTCCGCTCCCGCTGCCGCTTCCACTGGCGCTAACGAGGACGACGGCGCTGCTGCAGCTGCCGCTACTACTCCTGACGCCACTGCCATCACCACCACCGTCTCCACTACCGCGCGTGCCTGTCACTCCCGCCTCATCCACTCCCACCACATTTGCCCCCGCCCTAACCCCAACCCCCGCCCCCGCAGCGCCTCTGGCCGCCACCACCCCCCCCCCCGCTGCCGCTCCTCTCTGCATCGCCTGGTATCCCAGAGATTTGCTGCGGCCTGACGAACCAACTTGCTCACGGCCACCGGTGGTACCGCCGACCTTGTTGGGCTGGTTGAACGGGGAGGGTCGCTGAAGATGACGGGAGAGGTAGAAAGAGGGGGGGGGGGGGGGGGGGAGTGGGGGAATGCTGTTGCACCGCAAGTGAGTGTCACATCCTACGGCAAACGCGTTTACCGCCCGCGGGGTCGAGACGAAACCGCAACCTACCTGTGCACCCGCGCACACGAATCCGAATCGTGGGCCCAAACCACACACAGGCACACCGAAAAACTGTATCACAAGACACACGCACGGACGGACGGATGCACGCCTAGGGCGCTAGCATGCACACACAGGCCAAGAACGCAAACTTCGTGCATATACAAAAAAAACGTGTGGACACGTTACAAACACAAGCGCGCCTGCACGTTAGTACATCACTCTGTCCCAAAAAATAGGAAACGTTTGTATATTAATAGTTAATCAAAACGGCCATTACAGTGCGGGGCAGAGTGGTACGCCCTAGGGCAAACTATACGACACGAATTACACAAACCAAAAACGAAAACAAAAAGCGTGCATACCTCTATACGAACCTTGGGTGTGGTTGTCAAAAGCTCCATAACCCCCCTCCGCGGCCCCCGCCCCGCCACCTCCTTCCCTCCCCCCACGCCCCTCCCCGCACCCACACCCTTACACGCCCCCCCCCTGCTCCTCCGCCTCCTTTTCCTCTGCGAGCGCCGACGTCCCCGCCGTCCGCGCCCCCGCCCCCGCCTCGACCTCCTCCAGATAGGGCGGGGATTTCCAGACAGCCAACTGCGAATCGCCACCGAAGATCCGATCTCCGGCCCTACTCGAGCCTCCCCTTCTGCGGGAGTCGCCGACCAGACCGGCGCCAGCAGAGTTAACGGTAGCCGTTATTGCCGCGTGAAGCCCTTGGTTCGAGGCGTGAAATACCCCACCAACGCCACCGGTGCAGCCGCCGCCGCCGCCGCCGCCGCCGCCGCCGGTGGTTTCCGCTGGGAACGCGAGAGGGGGTGGAGGCGGGGGTAGTGGAAACAGGGACACCTTTGTGGCCGCCCTTCGCCCACCCGGCTGCAGCTGCAAGGTCACCGCTACTTTGAGGCACCCGCGAGACGATTCCCCCTCCCGCTACCCCTCCGCCCTCGGAGCTGCTGCCGCTGCCACTGGGGAGGCGGGAGCTCCGCGCGCCCCCCGCACCCCCTCCGCTACCGCCAACACCGCTACCGCCGCCACCTCCCGCCCCGGCCCCGCCCCCAGCACTGCCACCACTGCTTGAACCACCACTGCCGCCCCCGGCACCACCACGACCGCTGCTGCTGCTCCCGCTACGGCCGCCCCTACTAGTTCGGGGCGATTCCATCATTTGAGAGATACTGCTGGTATTGTGCGGGGACTGACGCGGGTGCTGCCGCCGCTGCTGCTGCTGCTGCTGCTGCTGTTGATGCGGTTGCTGCTGCAAGTGATGGTGGCGTTCCGCCTTACTCATACTTCCACTGCCACCACCCCCACCTCCGCCGCCGACGGTGAACCTGTCATTGCACCCTCGAGAGTGATGCAGTCGCCTCCTATCGCCAACCACAGCCCCCCCGCTTCCTTCTGCCGCGACCCTCGCCCCCGCTCCCACCCCAATCTCCGCTCTCGAATCCAACATGTCGCCGTCAAGGCGAGGCGCTTCCGTTGCCGCCATCGCCGGTTCCGTCGCCACGCCCCCCTCCGCTGCCAGCGCTGCTGCTGCTGCTGCTGTTGCTGACGCTGCTGCGTCTGTTGCTGCTGTCGGCATGGACGATGTCCAGGAGGCGCGCGCGAAGGGGCCGGGGGGGGCGATCGCATCTCCTGGGCTGCTGCCGAGGCTGCCGGTCATGGTAAGGCTTGAGTTCACGGTGTCGCCTCCGCTCCACGAAGAGGATGCCTGAATCGGTTTTGGTTTCGAACACACGCCAGGAGACAGAACACGACATCTCCTTATCGACGGAGCAATCCACACTACATATCAGCCGGAGTTACCATACAGGATGTTGTGCAAGATGGTCTGCATACAGGGTTAGGGCCAGGGTTACCTTGACCCAGTGTTGCCGACATGGGGATGCTGGTGTTCGCAAGAGAGCTGTATCAAACAAGACCCCCCCGCCCCCCCCCCAGCAAACATGCGCGAGAGAGCTGTTGTCACGCAGATATATCTCTCACACGGCGAACACCATCTACTTAAGGCCTTTGCGCATCATACGCGACTAATCTGAAGGGCTTCTCGCGGGTCAGGTCGAGTCGGTTCCGGTCGAGCAAAAAGGGTGACCCGACCCGATCCGCTGAGAGTTTCGAACAGTTCTCCTCTACGTATACCCGACCCGACCTGACCTGACCCGACCCGACCCGACTCGACTCGTGACAGTTCAAAAATTTCCCGGCCCGTGGAGAAAGAGCTTCGAAAAAGCGTAGTATCTCCAAGTGCAAGTTAAATGCCTGTTTTGTTTACAACCGACGAAAGTAATTATTTATAGTCGTGGGCTCTACCGACGGAAACTAAATGGCTTCATTTGTTCAGAGGCAGAGAGAAGAGAAGAACGGCCACACTCGTCCCGCGCCCCCTCCCAGCTTCTCGTGATAGGTGGACGAGCAGAGCACGGCACTGCTTGCTGCCGATTGCTAGGCCTAGAGGCTAGGCCTACTGTTGTGGCGATCCAAGTAATGAGAGCAGCGGCGGCGGCGGCGGCGGCGGCAGCAGCAGTGGCAGCGGTAGCGGCAGCGGCAGCGGCAGCGGCAGCGGCAGCGGGGCGTCGAGTGGGGGAACCTTCACTCGGTCGGCGGCGGTCACGGCTGACGAATAGGGGGACGGGCCTCGCCCCTCAGTGTGGGCGAGGCCGATCGAAGGGCATGTGGAAGCAGCAGCGCGAGATCCACAGCTTGTACGTCCGGGGTCGGCGTCCGTTGGGAGCCCAGGTCTCGGGGCCAGCGGGCGTCGCGCTGCGCTCAGGGGCGCTGGCAGGCAGTTCACCCGCCAGTCGGTTGCGCCGTCGTCTCACCGAGCTTACACGCCACGTCTCCGGTGTTGGGCCGTTTTTCGGGGGGCTATCAAGGGTGGCTCCGTATTTTGACGCGTCAGCCTCCAATACGGATAAGGTTCAGGCGTTTTGCTTGGTGTTGGTAGCGTCGTGTGCGTCGGAGGGCAACCAAGCCGGTGCTAAATGCCGGTAATCTAGCGGCCGTGCTACTCTTGCACCGCGTAAACTTGCGGACGGAGTTGCCACACCGTCGCGCCGCTTGCTAAACGCGCATCGAAAGTGGTGGTACGGTCGCACGTTGCCGCCGGTGCCCCAAAAAAAATAATCCGTCGCCCTATTTCGTGGGACACGCTGTTGGGAGGGGGACAGGGTCTGGCCGTGTCGCGGGGGCCCGGGTGGCCGAGTTTTTTTGTTTTTTTTTTTTGTGGCTGTCGTTGGCATTGGGTTGTTTGTTTCAACACGAGGTCTGACGAAATATTCGCCTCTTCGTCCGGAGTTGTACACCCCGTGCATTGCTTGACGAGGGGTTTTGACGTAGCGTTATTCGCGGGGGAGCTGCGCTTGACCTCGTCGCAGTGGCATTCAGGCCACCAGAATCGAGGTCCTGTTTCGAGGTCAACAAGGCGACCAGGCTCGGCAAAGGGTCGGCTATCGTTCGCGCACGCGACGACGCCTTCGGGGCGCGTTCCGGGGTAGGAGCAGGCGGCGGTGCCGTCGCTCTCATGGTGGAGTTGTTGTCGGGATACCCGACGTTGCCAGAAAGCGCCCCCCTGTCGTCGTATCGATACGATAAGGAGGTCAGAGCGAGGGAGGTACACGTAGGCCCCTGGGGGCACTTCGCGAAGTGGTGGCGGAAGCAGGAGACGGTTCCAGCGAAGTCGGCTTCCACTCATTGCGTTTCGGCGCAACCACTAGCCTGGCGGCCGGGGGGGGAAGTGCCGCTGAGGGCGGTCCGTAGAGAGGTAGATAAAGTCTTCAGAGTTTTTCCAAGACGTACATCCACAATAACCCAGAGGACGCGGGTATTGTATCTCGTAAACTAGCAGAGACGGGAAAGATAGGAGAGAAGCAGCCAGGTCAGGGTATTGTTTGGGGCCGAACACCGTAGTATTGACGCGACTTCGGGATTGGGATATGCCAATGGTTTGCTACCACTGAGTGTCTCGGTCGTCCGAGACTGCGTTTGTTAGTGCCCCGGCCAGTCGGCTGGGGTGGTGGGGGGGGGGGGGGGGGGGGGGGGGGGGGGGGACTCCCGTGTACCGGCAATACGACAGGCAACGAGAGTCAGCGGCTGATGTCGCGGCTCTCGTACCACACCCAGTGGACCCCTCCCCATGACGTCGCAGAGAATAATAGTAACATGACAACTCGAAGGATGCACAACAAAGCTTAAGGTCACCACACTTCCACGTTCAAAATTCGTGTCGTGTGTCAGAACAGTCTGCTGTTGCCCCCGGAGCTAGGGCACGTTGACCCGACCTGACCCCCGAGAGGGGCAGGTGCGGTGGAGGTAGTCACCGGGGAGGGTCATTTCCTCCGGGCGGTGTGTGATTTGTGGAAGGTAAACCGTATGGTTGATTGGTCGGTATAGTTTCGTCTGTTGGCCCGCTTTCTTGCGATCTCCATAACCCCTGGGAATATATATATATATATTAAACACCTGGTATATTCGTGTATTTGACATATTTTACTACAGCTGCGTGTCAGTTTCAACATTGACGTACGAAAAAAAACCAACATTTACATACAACAGGTTTACAATGCGCGCACGTACTTGAAAGAAAACGTACCGCGGTTTCCACCAAGCTACGCGCGCGCGGGGACGAGCTTCTCCAGCACCGCCTGCCAGGGTGCATACTGTGCACAAGTACCAGATATCTGAGACCGGTCGCATGCACTCTTAATGGTCGTGATTTTAAATGGTAGGTACCCTGTACAGCACTTGTAGCTTCTACGGGGAACCATAGTGAATAGGACCAAATATTGGTAGAAAAACAGGAAAATATATAGGTTTTTGTGTGTACCGTAGGTCCTATTAATTATGGTCCTCCGTAATACCCATTAGTACGGAACCCCGCGGCGAGGGAAAACAGTACAACACCGACTATTGAGGGCATCAAAATGTTTTCAGGTCTTGAGAAATAAGTTTAGTTGGCTACAAGTGCACGTTCTTTTCGGGGCTGTCGCAAGCACCGGCAAGACTCCTCAGGGTGCCCCCGGGAGTTTTTCGAGAGCCTTTCGGAGTAGCTTTCCGTTTTCTCCAGAGCCATACGAGGGCGAGCTTGTGTGGGGAACAGTTGCGGTTGCGGGACGGACACTGAATTGGCGAGAGATTCGCGAGCCGCGGAGAGGACAGTGAGGATCGGCGTGTCCGCCATGAAAAAAAACGGTGCTAGTTTAGGAACCAAATCGCGCGAAGGACTCGCGCAAGCACCCGTATGTCAGCAGCAGCAGCAGCAGCAACAACAACAACAGCCGTAGCAGCAGTAGCAGTGCAGCAGCAGCAACCACGGCACCGGCAACACCAGCAACACCAACACCACCACCACCACCACTAACGACAACACAAGAAAAATGACACGGCGGTAAGGTAACCCATGGATGGCAGCCACACCCACGTTCTAAGCGTCAAACCCAAGTCGGGATACTGAAATTCGAGCGGGAAAATATATCGCCCGGCAGGAAAAAAGGCTCACAAGCTTGCTCTCTCTCACCCTCTGCTCAGCCTGGACTTCGAGCCCCCTCTCCTGAATCCGCCGCTGCCACTCGGTCGCCCTCGCCGTGACGCCCGCTTTCGACCCACTGCTGCCACTGCTTTCTTTCCCCGTCGACCCGGAGTCCGCCCCCCGAGCTGGGACTGCAGCGGTACCGTCCGATCGGGTGCTGTCCGAAGCTTCCAGCTCGTCTTTTCGCCGCCGACGGCGTCCCGACGAAGGAGCCGATGCCGCTGCCGCCGCCGCCGCCGCCGCGCCTTTTCCTCTCGCCGGGTGTCGCTGCCGTTCCCCCGCACCGCTACCGCTACCACAGCAGCCACTGCTAGCGGGCAAGTTGGTGCCGGGGTGAGCGGTACCGTCCGCGTTAGCATCATCGATAGCGCTATCGTTAACGTCAGCGAGAGCGTCGGTGTTAGCGCCAGCGGCAGCGTTGATGCTAGCGGTGGCGCTAGCGGTAGCGTCTGCAGCGACAGCGCACCGCGAACCCTTCACTTTGGAGCTGCCACCGCCACCGCCACCATCACCACAACCACCACCACCGCCACCGCTACCACCCGCGATTGCTTGGGGGTGGGCGGGAACACCGGGGGGGTGGTCGTGCGCATGGGGGTCGGTGGTAAAGGGGCGGGCGTGGTAGAACGCATCGCCTTCTCTCGAGCTGGACCAACTGCTGTTGCAGGAGTTCTTGCTGCAGCAGACGAACGGGGGTACCGAGAGGAGGGAGTATAAGGGGGAGGGGAACACGAGGAGGAGGAGGAGGAGGAGGATGGGGGTTGAGGAGAAGCACGAGGACGAGGAGTAGGAGGGCGAAATGAGGGGGGGGGGGGGGGGGGGGTCGGGAGTGGGATGGGGAGAAGGAGGACGAGGAGGAGGGGCGGGGGGGGGAGGTGAACGTGGAGAAGGAGGAGGAGGAGGAGAAGGGGGGGGGGGGAGAGAAGGGTAGCAAGAGCAGGAACACAAGCAGGGTAGGACTACTATACTAGGCACGGGAAAGACCGATCTAAAGCCTGGTCTACATGGTTTCCGAGGCCGACCATGAGTAAAACCACGCGCCGTAATCAGTGGGCAGCGCGGAGTGAACCGGGCGCGAGGGCGGGCGGAGGCTCCTACCAAAGCATTTTTATAAAAAAAACGCAAGGGCCATGCCTTCGCCGGCCCGAGAACCTCATCAAGACTCTCGCCGCTTCCCAAAGGGAAGCCAGCGCGGGATGTTCCCACAGAGACATCCCTAACAACGACCCACGTTCCCCAATCTCCAGAAACGACGCGTGTCAAAGACAACCCCCAATCACCCCCGGCGCCCGCCCCCGTTCCCCTTTTCCAAAAATCAACCGTGCCTGTTGCACAAATGTGCACGTGCTTCGTTCCGGAAAGGTAGGGATGCGAGGGTCTATGGTCAAACGGTCAGACGTCTGCGGCCAAGCCATGTCATAGGGACGCCCCCGCCGCGCCCCCTTCCCTTCCCACCTTGGCTCATGAGAAGACGGTACGGACGCCGCGGTGACAAGTTGCTGTTGCTGCTGCTGAACTGGTGGAGGGAACTGCAACCCCTCTCCCCCCTGGCGAGTCACGTGGGGCGTCTCGCGCGGCCGCCCACCGTCACCCCCGCCCCCACCCCCACTCCCAACCCCTCCCGCCCCTGCGGCCACGCTCGCCTTGAGATCGCCGACGGAAACACTCCGGCGCGCGACCAGCACCGGCGGCGATCCCGACACCGACCGGCCGACATGCACCCGCCGCTGCCACCGCCTCCTTCCGGATCCTCCGATGCGCGAGGGGTCGAGAGCGACCCCCTCGGCAGGGACCCCCTCGGCAGCAGCGGCGGCGGCGGCAGTACTAGGCTCTCCCCATCTGGTAGGAGCAGTAGAGAGGGCAGGGTCTGAGACCAACCCCCCCGAACCAAGGGACTTTCCGCCGTTGCCACTCCCGCCGGAGCCGCCCACGCTAACGCCGATGCCGCCGCTGCTTCCGTCAAAGCGGTCGCTGCCGCCGCTTGGCCAGATACCAGTGAGGGTGGTGGTGGTGTTGGTATTGGCGGTGTTGGGGATGGCGCGGTTGGTGTTGATGTTGGCATCGGTGTTCGTGGCGGAGGCGGTGGTGGTGGTGGTGTTGGTGGTGGTACAAATGTTTGTGCTGCTGCTGCTGCAGCCCAACAAACAGACACTAGCCGATGGCGATTGATCCAGGACGGGCGAAATCCCCTGGCTTCCCGCCAAGTTGGTGGAGCAAGGCGGCTGGCCAGTGCCCCCCCGCGGCGGCTGCGGCGGCGGCGGTGGCGCCATCTTTAGCGGCGAGAGCATCATTAGCCACGGTAGCCGCAGCACCAGCGGTAGCAGCGGTAGCAGCGGTAACAGCAGTAGCAGCGGTAGCAGCAGCAGCAGCAGCAGCAGCAGCAGCAGCAGAAGTAGAAGCGCCCCTATCGTCAGTAGTAGCGGGGGTAGCACCGGCAACAGCTGCAGCGGCAGCGGCGGGGGGGATTTTCGTCCCGACAAGCGACCCCCAAGAGCCGACAGGACCCACCCGTTGTCGCCGCGAAGAGGACGACGGCGCCGCCGCCCCCGCTGGAGCCCCACACACCATCGTCGAAGACAGCGATACCGGCAGCGACAAAGACGGGGGCGAGCCGACATGCTCTCGGTCACCAGACCCCCCGCTTGCACTGCGACTGCGGCTGCCGCTGCCACTGCCGCTGCCACTGCCGCTGCGGCTGCGATCGCGACTACCGCTCGCCATGGCACCACCAGCAGCGGCGGGGGCGCCGTGGCCCGCGGCGGCACCGGTTGGGGCGGGCGGGGAGGAAGAGGAGGGAGTATTTGTGGAGGAGTTTGGAGTCGCGGCGGAGGAGGGAGGTGTGGTGGCTGCAGAAGGCGAGGAGGAGGAGTGGGGACGCACGGAGACGGAGGCGCTCTCTGACGATGTCTCCAGTGCAGTCGCCCCCCCTGCCGCCGCTGCCGACGTCGTGAGTGGCTTGTCAACTCCCGAACGAGCGCTTCTGGTGCTCGAGGGGGCGCTGGGAAAAAGAGGGAGGCGGAAAAGGGGCAGGGAGCAGGAGAAGACAAAGGGTCGGGGGGGGGGGGGGGGGTGGATGTACTCATTACCATGCATGGCCGTAGTCGTATGACCATAGACCCTCGCATCCCTACAATGCCGGGACGGAGCACGTCGGGTTTTCACCGACCAGGCAGACATTGCTTACTTGTACCAAGCGCGAAGCGCCGTGAGGTGTTGGGCGAGTCGCATGAAGGGTGAGCTGCATCCTACTAGGAGCCGCTCTAGAGGCGGATTTTCTTGCATATGGATGACAGCATCAATGCATTGATTTAATTTCGGGTGTGGCCACTTCCAGAGACAGAAATGGGCCTATATGTAACTGCCTCGTGGGTGCCTCACCATACACACACTACGTCATACGATCATCCCCCTTGTGCGAGTGAAGGTTCTCTCTGCACAAAAATGATCAACTCGACCGCCAGCCGTGGTAACCGCCAAAAAAAAAAACAAAAAAAACGGTACCGTCGCTGTCCAGCTCACGCAGTACGAGGTATGTTTTACAGCGTCGTCGCCAACCGACGCCAACCCAACCTATACACCAGGTATATAGTAGGGGGGGGGGGGGGGGGGGGGGGGGGGGGGGGGGGGGGGGGGGGGGGGGGGGGGGGGGGGGGGGGGGGGGGGGGAGTACTCGATATCATGCATGGCCGTAGTCGTATGACCATCGACTCTCGCATTCCTACAATGTCGGGACGGAGCACCACGGGTTTTCACCGACCAGGCAGGCCTTGCTTGCTATGAGCGCGAAGCGCCGTCAAATGTTGAGCGAGTCGTAAGAAGGGTAAGCTGTATCCTACCAAGAACCGCTTTAGAGGCGGGTTTTCTTGCATATGGATGACAGCATCAATGAATTGATTTAATTTCCGGTGTGGCCACTTCCAGAGGCAGCAATGAGGGTACTATGTAACTGCCTTTCGGGTGCCATACCATAGGTACTACGCGACGCGACCATTCCCCTTGTGCGGAGTGAAGGTTCTCCACCCCGCACAACTGATTTAGTAACTCGACCGCCAGTTGTTACCGACCGCCAAAAACAAAAGTACCCAGGTTATCTACAGTAGCTCGCGTAGTAAGCGGCATCTTCTAAAGTGTCGTTACCAACCGACGCCAACCCAAGCAATAATTAATGCCCGGGATATAGGGGGGGGGTGTACTCGATAGGAGAGATGTACTCGATCTCATGCATGGCCGTAGTCGTATGACCATAGACCCTCGCATCCCTACAAGGCCGGGACGGAGCATGTCGGGTTTTCACCGACCAGGCAGACATTGCTAGCACCAAGCGCGAAGCGCCGTGAGGTGTCCGGCGAGTCGCATGAAGGGTGAGCTGCATCCTACTAAGAACCGCTTGTGAGGCGGACTTGCATATGGATGACAGCTTCAATGAGTTAGTTTAATTTCCGGTGTGGCCACTTCCAGAGACAGCAACGGGAGTACTATGTAACTGCCTCTTGGGTGCCGTACCTTGAACACTACGTGATACGATCAATTACCTTGTGCAGAGTAAAGGTTCTTTACCTCGCACAAATGATCTAACTAAACGACCAGCTGTGGGCGACCGCCAAAAAAAAAAAAAAAAAAAAAAAAAAAAGCGGGGGGGGGGCGGGGGGTACTCGATAGGAGAGATGTACTCGACCTCATGCATGGCCGTAGTCGTATGACAATAAAGGAGGGGGGGGGGGGAGAGGAAACATGAGGAAAGGGGAACGGCAAAAAGTTTGGGGAGAAAAACACGCAAAAAAAAGGGAAAAATAGCACGGAACATGAAATTGTTTTCAAAAATTGAAAAAGAAGAAAAAAACCAGCGGTGAGATGAGACCCAGCATTTCGTCGAAGCTCAACTTGGCAAGCTGTGTGTGATATTTCGGTTGCGCAATAGGGCCAACCTTCGAGGAACAAGAAGCAGCGAGCTGAAAGCAACGGACAAAGCGCACACGCATGATCAATCCAAATAGCGGGCACCAGCACTTGATTCCTGGTATGTTGTAAGGCAATAAGTAATCTGGTTCTTCGGGGCGGGTAGGAGGCAGAGAAAAGAGAGAGGGGTTTGGCAAACGTCGGGAGGGAGGCGGGGGGGGGGGGAGCGTAATATTTTAATAAAACAGGAAATTACGGAATGGCGGAGAGGGGGGAGGAGAGGGAGAGAGAGCCACAGAACTAGGGACCGAGGGGGACAGACAGACAGACAGACAGACAGACAGACGAAGAGAAAAAGGGACAGAAAGGGGGAGACGAGGAGACAGAGAGAGGGATAAAAACAGGGGAGCGAAGGAGAGAGAATGAGAACAAATGAGAAATCCGTACAGACAGAGACGGCCCCCTTCCCGCCCCACCTCCCGTTCCTCACGCTAGCACAATGGTCGGAATTCACCCGGACGCACTGCAGTGTCCTACGCTCAACCACAAACCCTCGCACAACCAGCGAAAATTGTACACGAGGTGTGGGTGCGCCGCCCTACACCTCGATACATCACCTGTCGCACCTTCCCCCTCCCCCGCCTATCTCTCCCCCTGCCTCTGTCCAACCCCGCCCCCGCCCCCTTCCCCTCCTGACGTACCTCCAGCTGTCAACCGTTCTCGTGCCGCTCCCGTAAATAAAGCCAGCTCCTCCCCTTCCTCTTCTTGCCCCTGCCGATAGCGTTCTCAAGAACGAACCCCTGATGGCCGCCCTCACCGCCCCCCCCCCCGCCGCTGTAGCCCCCCCCCCCCCCCCCCACCCCCACCACTACCACCACCGCTACCGAGCCGCCCGCGGCCGCTGCCCCACGAGACACCCCCGCTGGTATCCTCAACAAAGGCCGTCGGGGGAACCTCGGCACTAGCGTCTTCCATGGTGTGGTGGCTTGCGACAGTCCCTTCCTTACCGCCGCCGCCGCCGCCGCCGCCGCCACTACTGCGGCCGTCAATACTACGGCCGCCGCTGCCACCGCCACCGCCACCGCCACCGCCACCGCTGCCACCGCTGCTTTCGCTGCAGCTGACGCCGTCACTCACGACCAGCTCGGCCGAGAACCCGCTGCAGCTGCTTTCCTTGTAGTCCTCCTCCACCAGGCTTCCCCCGCAGCCCATAACCTCGACGCTGGAGTTCGGGGACCACGCGTGAAGTAGCAGGCCCATCGACCTCCCTCCTTCCCCCCCGGCGCCCCCACCCCCGCCACCACCACCGTGGCCCCCGTGCTCGACGTTACCGCTATGGCCACCATCGCCGTCGCCGCCGCCGCTACCACCACCACCACCACCACCACCACCACCACCACCACCATCAATCCCAAACCCAACCCCAAAACCACCGCCACCTCTGCCACTCCAGCCATCTTGGCCCTTTCCGCCACCGCCTCTACGGAGGCCACACTCGCCCTCCCGCGATCGGTGCTTTCTCACACCGCCGGTCCGAGCGGCCAGCTGCTGGCGCTGCTTCCACGTCGTGCTCGCGGGCCTAGTGGTGAGGAGATGCATCGGGTCGGAGGGACCGGAAGCCGTCGCGGTTGCCGACACCGACTTCGGATTGCCTGCCGAGCACGGGGACGATTGCGTCCTAGCCCCCCCCCCTGTCTCTGCTATTCCTCCCGCCCTTCTCGTCTCTCTCGCCCCCGCTCCCCCCCTACCTGTCCCCGCTGTTCCTTTCGCCCTTCCCGTTCCTTTCATCCACGCCTCCTCCCCCGGTGCTCCCGCCGCAGCTGCCACGGGCAATTGCGCCGAGCTGGAACCCCTTCCGCTCGGCTCCGACGAAAGGGAGGATAGCTCTGCCCTGTTCGCGATCGTTGTTGAAGCAGCCGGGCGTGATTTCCTGGGACTGCTCGCCGAGTCGTCGTCGTCGTTGCCTTGTCGGGGCTGTTGAGCGGAGGTACGAAATGAGCACGGGCGTGGAGGGGGAGTGCTCATTTCGTTGCTTGCCTGAAGTCATTTGACTATAAACGACGAATCCCTTTCGACACGCAGCAACGTTCCTACGCCTAACAGAGGACAACTCCAACAGTTGGGCTTTCACTACCTTGCTTTCCATATATTACACACTGGTACGAGGTACAATACTTTTGCTTATCTTATCCCCTTCCTGCTTCGCCACCTGGGACCAACATCTATCTCCTGGGATTTTCTTTGCCGCCATCTACGAAGTCTACCAAACTCCTCCACGTCACATTCGTCGGTTTTCCTCATCTCCTCCCCTAACACCCCACTCCTCCTTGTACATTGCACCTTGTCCTATTGTGGGAATTCTGCTCTTTACCGCTTCGCCACGTGGGCTCATCGGTGCGTCTGATTCATCCTCCTCCGGCTGCTGGTATATCTCTTTCATAGTTCTCGCAGGTCCAGGTCCCCTACACGAAATCGCAGTTTCAGCGTTTGTCTCGAAGTCCATTGGGCCGTACAAATACGTTTTCATTCCCATCTCTTCGCTTAATCTCCCGCATGTCTGAAAGTGTTTCTCCGATTTCACCGTATTTCTTAGCGCTAGCCTTTCCCTTCGTTCTATCCTCTTTCTTCTATTAATAGTTCTGTCTTGTACCTCCCAACCTTCTCTATAGACACCACCTCTCCTTGGTTTCCTCCTATATCCTTCCATACTTTTTCGACTACGCTGTTCCAGCTCTCGCCCGTTCGTCACTTCCTCCCACACAGCTTTGCCAGCTATGACTGGCAACCTCTTTTTTGGTATTTTCCTCGCTTTGAGTTCCCATTTCAACTTTCTCGTCTCTATTTATCTTCAGTGCGTACATTCCCAGTGCTGCTATTAATACTGCTGTATATTACTCGTCGTACTTGCCATACGTACTACAGTATTTCCAGCTGGTTTACGAATTTTGCGTTCCCTTCCCATACTTCTGTCCTGCGTATTCTAGCTTTGGTACTACTCATATTAGTATCACATTTATCAGGATACATCTCTTAATTCTAACGTCAAGGTACGAGTCTGTCATTATCAGGGACCATAGCAATCAGGACCAAATATTGTTAGTGGAAACAGGTAAATATTTAGGTTTTTGTGTGTGTGCCGCAGGTCCTATTTACTATGGCCCTCCGTAATAGGGCCGCATCCATCTCTCCTATTATGGTTGCCTTGAGGGTATCCCACGAGCAGCACTTTCACACGTTTACGGCAACGTACGTGTACTGGTCTACGGTCGGTAATTCGTCTTTTCCCCACTTCCAGCCGAAGTTTATCGGGTTCACCTAATAACTACCGCGAACCATCCAACTACTGCGTGCTTCTTAACCTTCGCCGTCACCCTCTATTTCCTAGTGTCCTCTATTACGGGGGGGCAGAGTAAATAGGACCTATGATGCACACTAAAAACTACATATTCACCTATTTTTACTGACAAAAATTTGGTCCTGTTTGCTACGCTCCTCCGTAGTTGTACCTTCTCGATTTCTGCAATCCTTACGGTGTTTCTGATATCCCCACGAAGTCATCCGCAAACATCAATCCCCACACCGTATATTCCCCCACCGTGACTCCCGCTTTGTTGCTTCAACTGCTACCATCAAGTCGTCGATATATCCCTCGAATAGAGCACGTGGCGACGTACATCCCCGTGCAACTCCTTGTAAAACGTCAACATTTTTCGACATTTCCCCGTCCAGCATCCCAGCACTCCGCTCACATTCCGTCATATTTCTCATCTCGTATTTTCCACACATTTCCTCCGGTCCCTATTCCCCACAACGTTTTCCACAGCCCATCTCTCCACACCGTGTCACAGGCCTTCTGTACATGTATGGACAAGCGGCACGTGGCTAGCCCCGCGTCTTTTCCTACCTTGGACTATATTACCTAGTGCGTACACACGCTACGGTTTTGCCCTAAACCCCGCTTGCCCTTCGCGAATATCGTCTTTCTTGTACATCTTTGTTATCCTTCCGTCGTTCAAAAACGCACCAAAAGTTCTTCCCGCTGTGCTCAACGGCGTTATCCCTCAAAACTCTTCCCCGGGTCAGCCTTGCCTTCTTTCCCAAACAAGTTCACTGCTACTCCTGCTCCTTATCTCCGTCTCTTAAGGCGCGCACTCGATTTTTCATCATTCAGCTATACGGCATTGCCTGCCATCGCGGTAAGCACTCCTTCTCCCCTGTACATCGAAAGTGCACCATTCTATTAACTACTTGGTCTGCCCCTGCCGCCTTTCTATTCTCAGGGCTATCTACACAGGTATATATTTCTTCTCTCGTGAACTCTCTCTCATGCATCTACATTCACCTGGAGGGGAGAGGGGGGGGGGGGGGGGGGGGGGCGGGGGCGGGGGTTAGCTCTTACTCGCTTCAACCTCTCTCTCTCTTTATCTCTCCCCCTCCCCTCTCTCCGTGTAGGGGACCTGGACCCGCCAGAAAGAAGAAAGAGGTACACCAGTAGCCGGGAGGAGGAGGAAGTAGACACACAGATGTGCCCGTGTGGCAAAGCAATAGAGAGTAGAACTCACATAGTAGGAGAATGTGAAATATACGAGGAGGAACGGCATGTGTTAGAAGAGGAGATGAGGAAAATAGACGAATGTGACATGGAGGAGTTTGATACAATGAATAGCAGCGAGAAAACGATCGCTATCCTAGGAGATAGATGGTGGCCACAGGAGGCCAAACAGGAAGGGGATAAGATTAGCAAAAAGTTTCTATGTAATATGTGGAAACAACGTAATGAGCGCCCAATTGTTGGAGGTGTCTCTATTAGGAGTAGGAACGGTGCTCCGTCTCGAAAGGGATGCGGTCAAATTACTAAGGCAAGCAACAAATGAGTACGCCCCCCTCCCCCCCTCCCTCTCTCCTACCTCTCTCCTTCCCTCCCTCTTTATCTCTCCCCCTCCCCCTCTCTCCTTCCCTCCCTCCTTCTCTCTCCCCCCTCCCCTCTCTCCTATCTCTCTCTCTCCTTCCCTGCCTCTTTCTCTCACCCTTGTCTTGAGAAGGTGCATCGCCTGAGTTCGCGCGGTGGCGGGCACCGCGGTAATCTGGGACGAAGACCTCTTCCTGACCTCGTGCAGACGGGGGGCGTTCGACACGCCGGGGTGCTGGAGAAGGTCGGCAACGCTAGGCCGCTTCTGAGGGTCTGGTGAGGGCGGTAGTCGTGGTGTTGGTGTTGGTGTTGGTGTTGGTGGCGGTGGCGGTGGTGGTGGGTGGTGGTGGTGGTCGTGTTGTTGATGGTGGTGATGTTAGAGCCGCGTACGCGAGAAGGTTCGAAGAAAACAAGAGAAAACGGGGCTCAAAATACAGGCGGAGCAAAGCAGAAGCAACTAGAGACGAACAAGAAAATATACATATGTAATAGATGGCAACGTAGTGAGAGAAAAGACGCAGGGGGCGGACCACAAAAAACGAACAAAAAACTGCAGCAGACTCGTAAAGAAACCGGACAAAAAAAAAAAAAAAAAAAAACGCAGCTCGACAGCTCGACAGCAGGAATAGTGAGGGCACACTAACGCCGAGAAGGAAATAAAAATTCAGATACACAAAGAAAGGTCGCTCCATCAGGGACTCGCAACGTTCTTCCCTAATATCCCTCGCGCATCTCATGTCAGCCCGCAGCACCATCTGACCTTCACCGCCAGTCCTAACACCAGCGAGGACTCCCCCCCCCCCCCCTGTCCCCCTCCCTCACCCATCCTGGGAGATAGATGGTGGCCACCGAAGGCGAAAGAAGGAGGGGATGCGATAAGCAAAAACTAAAGTATGTACGTGCCATATCGAAAACGCGAAATGAAGTGGCCTGGTGTTGGAGGTGTATCTATCCATCAGGAGTGGCGACGGTTCTCCGTCTCGAAGGGGATTCGAAGTCAACGGTCAAACGACTAAGGCAAGCAAACGAGTACGATTGCCTGGTCGGTGAAAACCCGACGTGCTCCGTCCCGGCATTGTAGGGATGCCAGGGTCTATGGTCATACGACTAGGGCTAGGCCATGAGTGCCCCCGTCCCCCCCCCCCTTTCCTCCTCCCCTCCATATCAACACTCACCTCTACAGAAACACTGTCGTATAAGATCCTGCGCGTCCTCACTAACGTTATCCGGAACGGTCGGCACATCTCTGCCAGTCAACATCCACCAAATCCAAACGCCAGCCAACCAGAGGCCGCCAAACCCGAACGCCAGCCAATTAGCGGCCGATGAATCCAAACGCCAGCCAATCAGCGGCCGCCGAATCCAACCGCCAGCCAGTAAGAGGTCGCCCAATATAAACAACCGGGCAGTAGCAGGGCGGAACCGTCGCGTAAGGTCGCAGAGGCCATACAGGAACGTAGGTAGGGACGTAGGAAGGAAGGGAGGGACGGAGGGAGGGAGGGGAACGAGGAGGGGAGAGGAGGGAGGGGAACAATCACGAAACTTCGGGAGCGCAGCTTAGAAAAGGGTCTAGAAAGAATTTGTAGAGCCACCGCAACTCAGAAACACAAAATTAAAAACAAAAAACGAATAACGCCGCCTCAAGCCCCCCCCCCTTCCCCCCGCCGTCCCCGCGCGCAGACCACTCCCCCAGGTTTGTCTACGAGGCGTGTGGCACATTTTGGCCAAACCAGTTCTGATTGACGGGACTCCAGGGACAACGGGATAAAAGTCACCTTTGGCAAATATGTTTCGTCATATATCTCGGCCACGGCTTTTTTAGGTCTCAAAGTTAGTCGTCAGGGTGAGATCCAAAACTCTTATACTACGTATAGTACATTAATCAAGCGGGGAGCCTAAGGAAAATTGTAGGGGAAGCTAACTCTTGAACGTCGCGAGCAAGGGTCTCGATCTCCCCCCCCCCCCCTCCCCTCTCAATAGGATGCAATCAAGGCACCCTTCACGCGACTCGACCGACACCTAACGTTTCGCTTCGCGCTTGGCGCAAGCAAGTGTCTGCTTGGTGGGTGAAAAACCCGACGTGCTCCGTCCCGGCATATGTAAGGGCGCGAGGGTGTATGCCCATACATACGACCATTATACGGCCATACACGACATGAATACACCCCCCCCTCCCCCCCCCCCCCCCCCCGCGTCTCCCCTCCCTCCCTCCCTCCCCCCCTCCCTCTCCCCCCCAGAGCCCCCAACGTTTTTACCGCTCTGTTCCGGAATAGAAACACCGCCAGAAACAAACATCACCATAAAAACGGCCCTTGTATATATAAATATACCATACATAAACAGAGAGATCATGTATAGATAGAGGAGAGAGCGGGATTCTCGAGGGTTTGCTCACCTAATGGAGCGACGTAGGGGCGGCAATTTTTGGCGAAACTGTCACTGGGACTGACGGGCGTCCCTTAAGGGCGCTGACAGCACTGAGGAATACCCCAAGGAGGCATGCCTCATTACCGCTGGAAACGCCAAAAATCTGGTCATGTTTCACTGTTTTTTCGATGAATAACCACCCCCTTCAGACCTCCCGACACATTCTAAGTATTACGGGGGGCCGTAGTAAATAGGACCCAATGTTGTTAGTAAAAATAGGTAAATATATAGGTGTTTGTGCATACCATAGGTCCTGTTAACTATGGACCCCCCGTCATATTACGGGGGGCCGTAGTAAATAGGACCGAATATTGTTATTACGGGGCTCCATAGTTAACAGGACCTATGGTGTGCATAAAAACCTATATATTTACCTACGTTTACTAACAAAATTTGGTCCCGTTAATTACGGACCCCCGTAATAGTAAAAATAGGGAAATATATACAGGCTTTTGTGTGCACGGTAGGTCCTATTTACTATGGTCCCCGCAATAGCAACCCGGACCAAACGATTCGCTTCTTTTCGGTGCTTTCAACCGTCTGCGAGCAAGCGGCGTGTGTGTGGCGCCCGGGATCGCACCGGTGGGCAGGGTCATGCATGTTGCTGCGCCCGTTTCGCACTACCCAGTGCATCGTAACACTCAGTGGTCGATTGGTATCGTGCCGCCCGATCAACGCAGTGGCTGCCGGCGGCCGTCGCTGTAGTCCTCTCTTAACATAAACATATTTCGGAGTATATATATATATACTTGTACATATCGTCAATGGTAAGATCCCGCTCGGAGAGACTCAAAATAGGGTTTGCAAGCCGTACCAGGCGTTTATCGGATCGCACTTTCGGTTTTCCTTCAAGGTCGGGTTTCCTAAAGGCCAACTTTCTTTCAAGGTCAAGTTTCCTCAAGGTCGGATCGATGGGGCTCCGGAAGTGAGGACGGAGCCTTCTAAAAATGACCAGGTGCACCCTTTAACCCCCCTTTTTCAGGACTCCGAGCTAGCGACGAAAAACAATGGTCGGGGAAAAAAAAATGATGTTATCAACCATCTACGTATCAACCATTTGTCGGCCAGCGCGAGCGCCCAGCTGTACGTGTAGGATCATGTTGCTCCCGCGGGCCGTACGACTCTTTGCACTACAGTAACCGGGGCCCTGATTTGTATCATGCCCCACTCACGCGGTGGTCGTCAGTTTTTTTCATCGTCAATTTTTCCATCTCGACTCCCGAGAGGGTTTCTAGTAAAGGAGGCTTACCTCGTGCAACTAATCTTGAACATGGCGGCGAGCGGTCCTATGCCTTCCCAGGGGGGGCTGCCCGTAGACATTTCCAAAATGGTGGCCCCAAGTGACCACACGTCCGCTTTCATCCATCCATCTCGGAGGTTTTGGACCTTGAGGACATAATACATAACGGTAAGATATGAGATATACCGGAAAGATACAGGACACACCGGTGAGACACAATATACACCGGAAGGATATAAGTCATACCGGAAAGATATACCGGAAAGATTCGCCGGTAAGATATGAGGATATGATGGTAGGCGGACGTAGTACATGTTGGACATTTGGGATGTACATAAGGTATAGCTATACATATGCAGGTACTGCATAATATAAACCAGTGAAACGGAAGAATATGATGGTACGTATGCGGACATTGTACAAGTTCGATCTTGAGGGTAGAAGACAGACAGGTAACACACAAGATATACCGCAACACACGAGGTTATTATGGTACCTGGATAAAGTATCTGTGGGACCTTGAGGATAAAAAATGTACCGGGAAACCTGGTGCACCAGTAATGCATGCCAGGCACCTGGTATTTTCTAGCAATAAGATAAGAGTAACAAGATGGTCCGCGAATACATGATATGTTGGACCTTTTGGATATACTCTATAACGGTAAGATGTAAGATATGCAGTAAGATACTGGTATAGACTTAAGGATGCGGATTACTGCATGACGACATAAGGATGACGACATGCGACACACGGATGAAAGGGTACTATCCTTTAAGCACGACTCATCCACCCGTTCAGGGCCTTCCCACTAAAAAATATAATACTCTCCACACAACAAGTGGTGCAAACCGTGTCAGTACACTGTCTCTCCTCTCTTTACTCCCTCCTCCCGAAACCGAAACGTTGTTAATTGGGTTTCCGTAATGTGAATCGGCGTGTTTCTTGCGCGTACGCAATATGCAACTGCTGGCGAATACGCCGTGGCCAGGTCGACCACTAGATTACCAGCCCTGCCCACTAACCAACCAGAGCGCCATACAATACCCACCTTAGAGAGGTTCACTGCCAACCAACACGTGACCAACCAATTTGTGGCCAACCACGATGCGTGTGAAAGGTCGAAGCGCATGCTCA
>JASSKH010000025.1:8298239-8333564 GCA_031763025.1 Macrocystis pyrifera
GGACGCCGTTCTGGATGGCTCCAGAGGTGCTGCAGGTGAGACTACGGGGGTTAGTAGTTGAGCATGCGCTTCGACCTTTCACACGCATCGTGGTTGGCCACAAATTGGTTGGTCACGTGTTGGTTGGCAGTGAACCTCTCTAAGGTGGGTATTGTATGGCGCTCTGGTTGGTTAGTGGGCAGGGCTGGTAATCTAGTGGTCGACCTGGCCACGGCGTATTCGCCAGCAGTTGCATATTGCGTACGCGCAAGAAACACGCCGATTCACATTACGGAAACCCAATTAACAACGTTTCGGGAGGAGGGGGGAGTAAGAGAGGAGAGACAGTGTACTGACACGGTTTGCACCACTTGTTGTGTGGAGAGTATTATATTTTTTAGTGGGAAGGCCCTGAACGGGTGGATGAGTCGTGCTTAAAGGATAGTACCCTTTCATCCGTGTGTCGCATGTCGTCATCCTTATGTCGTCATGCAGTAATCCGCATCCTTAAGTCTATACCAGTATCTTACTGCATATCTTACATCTTACCGTTATAGAGTATATCCAAAAGGTCCAACATATCATGTATTCGCGGACCATCTTGTTACTCTTATCTTATTGCTAGAAAATACCAGGTGCCTGGCATGCATTACTGGTGCACCAGGTTTCCCGGTACATTTTTTATCCTCAAGGTCCCACAGATACTTTATCCAGGTACCATAATAACCTCGTGTGTTGCGGTATATCTTGTGTGTTACCTGTCTGTCTTCTACCCTCAAGATCGAACTTGTACAATGTCCGCATACGTACCATCATATTCTTCCGTTTCACTGGTTTATATTATGCAGTACCTGCATATGTATAGCTATACCTTATGTACATCCCAAATGTCCAACATGTACTACGTCCGCCTACCATCATATCCTCATATCTTACCGGCGAATCTTTCCGGTATATCTTTCCGGTATGACTTATATCCTTCCGGTGTATATTGTGTCTCACCGGTGTGTCCTGTATCTTTCCGGTATATCTCATATCTTACCGTTATGTATTATGTCCTCAAGGTCCAAAACCTCCGAGATGGATGGATGAAAGCGGACGTGTGGTCACTTGGGGCCACCATTTTGGAAATGTCTACGGGCAGCCCCCCCTGGGAAGGCATAGGACCGCTCGCCGCCATGTTCAAGATTAGTTGCACGAGGTAAGCCTCCTTTACTAGAAACCCTCTCGGGAGTCGAGATGGAAAAATTGACGATGAAAAAAACTGACGACCACCGCGTGAGTGGGGCATGATACAAATCAGGGCCCCGGTTACTGTAGTGCAAAGAGTCGTACGGCCCGCGGGAGCAACATGATCCTACACGTACAGCTGGGCGCTCGCGCTGGCCGACAAATGGTTGATACGTAGATGGTTGATAACATCATTTTTTTTTCCCCGACCATTGTTTTTCGTCGCTAGCTCGGAGTCCTGAAAAAGGGGGTTAAAGGGTGCACCTGGTCATTTTTAGAAGGCTCCGTCCTCACTTCCGGAGCCCCATCGATCCGACCTTGAGGAAACTTGACCTTGAAAGAAAGTTGGCCTTTAGGAAACCCGACCTTGAAGGAAAACCGAAAGTGCGATCCGATAAACGCCTGGTACGGCTTGCAAACCCTATTTTGAGTCTCTCCGAGCGGGATCTTACCATTGACGATATGTACAAGTATATATATATATACTCCGAAATATGTTTATGTTAAGAGAGGACTACAGCGACGGCCGCCGGCAGCCACTGCGTTGATCGGGCGGCACGATACCAATCGACCACTGAGTGTTACGATGCACTGGGTAGTGCGAAACGGGCGCAGCAACATGCATGACCCTGCCCACCGGTGCGATCCCGGGCGCCACACACACGCCGCTTGCTCGCAGACGGTTGAAAGCACCGAAAAGAAGCGAATCGTTTGGTCCGGGTTGCTATTGCGGGGACCATAGTAAATAGGACCTACCGTGCACACAAAAGCCTGTATATATTTCCCTATTTTTACTATTACGGGGGTCCGTAATTAACGGGACCAAATTTTGTTAGTAAACGTAGGTAAATATATAGGTTTTTATGCACACCATAGGTCCTGTTAACTATGGAGCCCCGTAATAACAATATTCGGTCCTATTTACTACGGCCCCCCGTAATATGACGGGGGTCCATAGTTAACAGGACCTATGGTATGCACAAACACCTATATATTTACCTATTTTTACTAACAACATTGGGTCCTATTTACTACGGCCCCCCGTAATACTTAGAATGTGTCGGGAGGTCTGAAGGGGGTGGTTATTCATCGAAAAAACAGTGAAACATGACCAGATTTTTGGCGTTTCCAGCGGTAATGAGGCATGCCTCCTTGGGGTATTCCTCAGTGCTGTCAGCGCCCTTAAGGGACGCCCGTCAGTCCCAGTGACAGTTTCGCCAAAAATTGCCGCCCCTACGTCGCTCCATTAGGTGAGCAAACCCTCGAGAATCCCGCTCTCTCCTCTATCTATACATGATCTCTCTGTTTATGTATGGTATATTTATATATACAAGGGCCGTTTTTATGGTGATGTTTGTTTCTGGCGGTGTTTCTATTCCGGAACAGAGCGGTAAAAACGTTGGGGGCTCTGGGGGGGAGAGGGAGGGGGGGAGGGAGGGAGGGAGGGGAGACGCGGGGGGGGGGGGGGGGGGGGGGGGGGTGTATTCATGTCGTGTATGGCCGTATAATGGTCGTATGTATGGGCATACACCCTCGCGCCCTTACATATGCCGGGACGGAGCACGTCGGGTTTTTCACCCACCAAGCAGACACTTGCTTGCGCCAAGCGCGAAGCGAAACGTTAGGTGTCGGTCGAGTCGCGTGAAGGGTGCCTTGATTGCATCCTATTGAGAGGGGAGGCGGGGGGGGGGAGATCGAGACCCTTGCTCGCGACGTTCAAGAGTTAGCTTCCCCTACAATTTTCCTTAGGCTCCCCGCTTGATTAATGTACTATACGTAGTATAAGAGTTTTGGATCTCACCCTGACGACTAACTTTGAGACCTAAAAAAGCCGTGGCCGAGATATATGACGAAACATATTTGCCAAAGGTGACTTTTATCCCGTTGTCCCTGGAGTCCCGTCAATCAGAACTGGTTTGGCCAAAATGTGCCACACGCCTCGTAGACAAACCTGGGGGAGTGGTCTGCGCGCGGGGACGGCGGGGGGAAGGGGGGGGGGCTTGAGGCGGCGTTATTCGTTTTTTTTTTTAATTTTGTGTTTCTGAGTTGCGGTGGCTCTACAAATTCTTTCTAGACCCTTTTCTAAGCTGCGCTCCCGAAGTTTCGTGATTGTTCCCCTCCCTCCTCTCCCCTCCTCGTTCCCCCTCCCTCCCTCCGTCCCTCCCTTCCTTCCTACGTCCCTACCTACGTTCCTGTATGGCCTCTGCGACCTTACGCGACGGTTCCGCCCTGCTACTGCCCGGTTGTTTATATTGGGCGACCTCTTACTGGCTGGCGGTTGGATTCGGCGGCCGCTGATTGGCTGGCGTTTGGATTCATCGGCCGCTAATTGGCTGGCGTTCGGGTTTGGCGGCCTCTGGTTGGCTGGCGTTTGGATTTGGTGGATGTTGACTGGCAGAGATGTGCCGACCGTTCCGGATAACGTTAGTGAGGACGCGCAGGATCTTATACGACAGTGTTTCTGTAGAGGTGAGTGTTGATATGGAGGGGAGGAGGAAAGGGGGGGGGGGGGGGACGGGGGCACTCATGGCCTAGCCCTAGTCGTATGACCATAGACCCTGGCATCCCTACAATGCCGGGACGGAGCACGTCGGGTTTTCACCGACCAGGCAATCGTACTCGTTTGCTTGCCTTAGTCGTTTGACCGTTGACTTCGAATCCCCTTCGAGACGGAGAACCGTCGCCACTCCTGATGGATAGATACACCTCCAACACCAGGCCACTTCATTTCGCGTTTTCGATATGGCACGTACATACTTTAGTTTTTGCTTATCGCATCCCCTCCTTCTTTCGCCTTCGGTGGCCACCATCTATCTCCCAGGATGGGTGAGGGAGGGGGACAGGGGGGGGGGGGGGAGTCCTCGCTGGTGTTAGGACTGGCGGTGAAGGTCAGATGGTGCTGCGGGCTGACATGAGATGCGCGAGGGATATTAGGGAAGAACGTTGCGAGTCCCTGATGGAGCGACCTTTCTTTGTGTATCTGAATTTTTATTTCCTTCTCGGCGTTAGTGTGCCCTCACTATTCCTGCTGTCGAGCTGTCGAGCTGCGTTTTTTTTTTTTTTTTTTTTGTCCGGTTTCTTTACGAGTCTGCTGCAGTTTTTTGTTCGTTTTTTGTGGTCCGCCCCCTGCGTCTTTTCTCTCACTACGTTGCCATCTATTACATATGTATATTTTCTTGTTCGTCTCTAGTTGCTTCTGCTTTGCTCCGCCTGTATTTTGAGCCCCGTTTTCTCTTGTTTTCTTCGAACCTTCTCGCGTACGCGGCTCTAACATCACCACCATCAACAACACGACCACCACCACCACCCACCACCACCGCCACCGCCACCAACACCAACACCAACACCAACACCACGACTACCGCCCTCACCAGACCCTCAGAAGCGGCCTAGCGTTGCCGACCTTCTCCAGCACCCCGGCGTGTCGAACGCCCCCCGTCTGCACGAGGTCAGGAAGAGGTCTTCGTCCCAGATTACCGCGGTGCCCGCCACCGCGCGAACTCAGGCGATGCACCTTCTCAAGACAAGGGTGAGAGAAAGAGGCAGGGAAGGAGAGAGAGAGATAGGAGAGAGGGGAGGGGGAGAGAGAAGGAGGGAGGGAAGGAGAGAGGGGAGGGGGAGAGATAAAGAGGGAGGGAAGGAGAGAGGTAGGAGAGAGAGGGAGGGGGGAGGGGGGCGTACTCATTTGTTGCTTGCCTTAGTAATTTGACCGCATCCCTTTCGAGACGGAGCACCGTTCCTACTCCTAATAGAGACACCTCCAACAATTGGGCGCTCATTACGTTGTTTCCACATATTACATAGAAACTTTTTGCTAATCTTATCCCCTTCCTGTTTGGCCTCCTGTGGCCACCATCTATCTCCTAGGATAGCGATCGTTTTCTCGCTGCTATTCATTGTATCAAACTCCTCCATGTCACATTCGTCTATTTTCCTCATCTCCTCTTCTAACACATGCCGTTCCTCCTCGTATATTTCACATTCTCCTACTATGTGAGTTCTACTCTCTATTGCTTTGCCACACGGGCACATCTGTGTGTCTACTTCCTCCTCCTCCCGGCTACTGGTGTACCTCTTTCTTCTTTCTGGCGGGTCCAGGTCCCCTACACGGAGAGAGGGGAGGGGGAGAGATAAAGAGAGAGAGAGGTTGAAGCGAGTAAGAGCTAACCCCCGCCCCCTACCCCCCCCCCCCCCCCCCCCCCCCCCCCCCCCCCCCCCCCCCCCCCCCTCCCCTCCAGGTGAATGTAGATGCATGAGAGAGAGTTCACGAGAGAAGAAATATATACCTGTGTAGATAGCCCTGAGAATAGAAAGGCGGCAGGGGCAGACCAAGTAGTTAATAGAATGGTGCACTTTCGATGTACAGGGGAGAAGGAGTGCTTACCGCGATGGCAGGCAATGCCGTATAGCTGAATGATGAAAAATCGAGTGCGCGCCTTAAGAGACGGAGATAAGGGAGCAGGAGTAGCAGTGAACTTGTTTGGGAAAGAAGGCAAGGCTGACCCGGGGAAGAGTTTTGAGGGATAACGCCGTTGAGCACAGCGGGAAGAACTTTTGGTGCGTTTTTGAACGACGGAAGGATAACAAAGATGTACAAGAAAGACGATATTCGCGAAGGGCAAGCGGGGTTTAGGGCAAAACCGTAGCGTGTGTACGCACTAGGTAATATAGTCCAAGGTAGGAAAAGACGCGGGGCTAGCCACGTGCCGCTTGTCCATACATGTACAGAAGGCCTGTGACACGGTGTGGAGAGATGGGCTGTGGAAAACGTTGTGGGGAATAGGGACCGGAGGAAATGTGTGGAAAATACGAGATGAGAAATATGACGGAATGTGAGCGGAGTGCTGGGATGCTGGACGGGGAAATGTCGAAAAATGTTGACGTTTTACAAGGAGTTGCACGGGGATGTACGTCGCCACGTGCTCTATTCGAGGGATATATCGACGACTTGATGGTAGCAGTTGAAGCAACAAAGCGGGAGTCACGGTGGGGGAATATACGGTGTGGGGATTGATGTTTGCGGATGACTTCGTGGGGATATCAGAAACACCGTAAGGATTGCAGAAATCGAGAAGGTACAACTACGGAGGAGCGTAGCAAACAGGACCAAATTTTTGTCAGTAAAAATAGGTGAATATGTAGTTTTTAGTGTGCATCATAGGTCCTATTTACTCTGCCCCCCCGTAATAGAGGACACTAGGAAATAGAGGGTGACGGCGAAGGTTAAGAAGCACGCAGTAGTTGGATGGTTCGCGGTAGTTATTAGGTGAACCCGATAAACTTCGGCTGGAAGTGGGGAAAAGACGAATTACCGACCGTAGACCAGTACACGTACGTTGCCGTAAACGTGTGAAAGTGCTGCTCGTGGGATACCCTCAAGGCAACCATAATAGGAGAGATGGATGCGGCCCTATTACGGAGGGCCATAGTAAATAGGACCTGCGGCACACACACAAAAACCTAAATATTTACCTGTTTCCACTAACAATATTTGGTCCTGATTGCTATGGTCCCTGATAATGACAGACTCGTACCTTGACGTTAGAATTAAGAGATGTATCCTGATAAATGTGATACTAATATGAGTAGTACCAAAGCTAGAATACGCAGGACAGAAGTATGGGAAGGGAACGCAAAATTCGTAAACCAGCTGGAAATACTGTAGTACGTATGGCAAGTACGACGAGTAATATACAGCAGTATTAATAGCAGCACTGGGAATGTACGCACTGAAGATAAATAGAGACGAGAAAGTTGAAATGGGAACTCAAAGCGAGGAAAATACCAAAAAAGAGGTTGCCAGTCATAGCTGGCAAAGCTGTGTGGGAGGAAGTGACGAACGGGCGAGAGCTGGAACAGCGTAGTCGAAAAAGTATGGAAGGATATAGGAGGAAACCAAGGAGAGGTGGTGTCTATAGAGAAGGTTGGGAGGTACAAGACAGAACTATTAATAGAAGAAAGAGGATAGAACGAAGGGAAAGGCTAGCGCTAAGAAATACGGTGAAATCGGAGAAACACTTTCAGACATGCGGGAGATTAAGCGAAGAGATGGGAATGAAAACGTATTTGTACGGCCCAATGGACTTCGAGACAAACGCTGAAACTGCGATTTCGTGTAGGGGACCTGGACCTGCGAGAACTATGAAAGAGATATACCAGCAGCCGGGAGGAGGATGAATCAGACGCACCGATGAGCCCACGTGGCGAAGCGGTAAAGAGCAGAATTCCCACAATAGGACAAGGTGCAATGTACAAGGAGGAGTGGGGTGTTAGGGGAGGAGATGAGGAAAACCGACGAATGTGACGTGGAGGAGTTTGGTAGACTTCGTAGATGGCGGCAAAGAAAATCCCAGGAGATAGATGTTGGTCCCAGGTGGCGAAGCAGGAAGGGGATAAGATAAGCAAAAGTATTGTACCTCGTACCAGTGTGTAATATATGGAAAGCAAGGTAGTGAAAGCCCAACTGTTGGAGTTGTCCTCTGTTAGGCGTAGGAACGTTGCTGCGTGTCGAAAGGGATTCGTCGTTTATAGTCAAATGACTTCAGGCAAGCAACGAAATGAGCACTCCCCCTCCACGCCCGTGCTCATTTCGTACCTCCGCTCAACAGCCCCGACAAGGCAACGACGACGACGACTCGGCGAGCAGTCCCAGGAAATCACGCCCGGCTGCTTCAACAACGATCGCGAACAGGGCAGAGCTATCCTCCCTTTCGTCGGAGCCGAGCGGAAGGGGTTCCAGCTCGGCGCAATTGCCCGTGGCAGCTGCGGCGGGAGCACCGGGGGAGGAGGCGTGGATGAAAGGAACGGGAAGGGCGAAAGGAACAGCGGGGACAGGTAGGGGGGGAGCGGGGGCGAGAGAGACGAGAAGGGCGGGAGGAATAGCAGAGACAGGGGGGGGGGGCTAGGACGCAATCGTCCCCGTGCTCGGCAGGCAATCCGAAGTCGGTGTCGGCAACCGCGACGGCTTCCGGTCCCTCCGACCCGATGCATCTCCTCACCACTAGGCCCGCGAGCACGACGTGGAAGCAGCGCCAGCAGCTGGCCGCTCGGACCGGCGGTGTGAGAAAGCACCGATCGCGGGAGGGCGAGTGTGGCCTCCGTAGAGGCGGTGGCGGAAAGGGCCAAGATGGCTGGAGTGGCAGAGGTGGCGGTGGTTTTGGGGTTGGGTTTGGGATTGATGGTGGTGGTGGTGGTGGTGGTGGTGGTGGTGGTGGTAGCGGCGGCGGCGACGGCGATGGTGGCCATAGCGGTAACGTCGAGCACGGGGGCCACGGTGGTGGTGGCGGGGGTGGGGGCGCCGGGGGGGAAGGAGGGAGGTCGATGGGCCTGCTACTTCACGCGTGGTCCCCGAACTCCAGCGTCGAGGTTATGGGCTGCGGGGGAAGCCTGGTGGAGGAGGACTACAAGGAAAGCAGCTGCAGCGGGTTCTCGGCCGAGCTGGTCGTGAGTGACGGCGTCAGCTGCAGCGAAAGCAGCGGTGGCAGCGGTGGCGGTGGCGGTGGCGGTGGCGGTGGCGGTGGCAGCGGCGGCCGTAGTATTGACGGCCGCAGTAGTGGCGGCGGCGGCGGCGGCGGCGGCGGTAAGGAAGGGACTGTCGCAAGCCACCACACCATGGAAGACGCTAGTGCCGAGGTTCCCCCGACGGCCTTTGTTGAGGATACCAGCGGGGGTGTCTCGTGGGGCAGCGGCCGCGGGCGGCTCGGTAGCGGTGGTGGGTAGTGGTGGGGGTGGGGGGGGGGGGGGCTACAGCGGCGGGAGGGGGGCGGTGAGGGCGGCCATCAGGGGGTTCGTTCTTGAGAACGCTATCGGCAGGGGCAAGAAGAGGAAGGGGGAGGAGCTGGCTTTATTTACGGGAGCGGCACGAGAACGGTTGACAGCTGGAGGTACGTCAGGAGGGGAAGGGGGCGGGGGCGGGGTTGGACAGAGGCAGGGGGAGAGATAGGCGGGGGAGGGGGAAGGTGCGACAGGTGATGTATCGAGGTGTAGGGCGGCGCACCCACACCTCGTGTACAATTTTCGCTGGTTGTGCGAGGGTTTGTGGTTGAGCGTAGGACACTGCAGTGCGTCCGGGTGAATTCCGACCATTGTGCTAGCGTGAGGAACGGGAGGTGGGGCGGGAAGGGGGCCGTCTCTGTCTGTACGGATTTCTCATTTGTTCTCATTCTCTCTCCTTCGCTCCCCTGTTTTTATCCCTCTCTCTGTCTCCTCGTCTCCCCCTTTCTGTCCCTTTTTCTCTTCGTCTGTCTGTCTGTCTGTCTGTCTGTCTGTCCCCCTCGGTCCCTAGTTCTGTGGCTCTCTCTCCCTCTCCTCCCCCCTCTCCGCCATTCCGTAATTTCCTGTTTTATTAAAATATTACGCTCCCCCCCGCCTCCCTCCCGACGTTTGCCAAACCCCTCTCTCTTTTCTCTGCCTCCTACCCGCCCCGAAGAACCAGATTACTTATTGCCTTACAACATACCAGGAATCAAGTGCTGGTGCCCGCTATTTGGATTGATCATGCGTGTGCGCTTTGTCCGTTGCTTTCAGCTCGCTGCTTCTTGTTCCTCGAAGGTTGGCCCTATTGCGCAACCGAAATATCACACACAGCTTGCCAAGTTGAGCTTCGACGAAATGCTGGGTCTCATCTCACCGCTGGTTTTTTTCTTCTTTTTCAATTTTTGAAAACAATTTCATGTTCCGTGCTATTTTTCCCTTTTTTTTGCGTGTTTTTCTCCCCAAACTTTTTGCCGTTCCCCTTTCCTCATGTTTCCTCTCCCCCCCCCCCCCCCCTCCTTTATTGTCATACGACTACGGCCATGCATGAGGTCGAGTACATCTCTCCTATCGAGTACCCCCCGCCCCCCCCCCCCCCCCCCCCCCCCGCTTTTTTTTTTTTTTTTTTTTTTTTTGGCGGTCGCCCACAGCTGGTCGTTTAGTTAGATCATTTGTGCGAGGTAAAGAACCTTTACTCTGCACAAGGTAATTGATCGTATCACGTAGTGTTCAAGGTACGGCACCCAAGAGGCAGTTACATAGTACTCCCGTTGCTGTCTCTGGAAGTGGCCACACCGGAAATTAAACTAACTCATTGAAGCTGTCATCCATATGCAAGTCCGCCTCACAAGCGGTTCTTAGTAGGATGCAGCTCACCCTTCATGCGACTCGCCGGACACCTCACGGCGCTTCGCGCTTGGTGCTAGCAATGTCTGCCTGGTCGGTGAAAACCCGACATGCTCCGTCCCGGCCTTGTAGGGATGCGAGGGTCTATGGTCATACGACTACGGCCATGCATGAGATCGAGTACATCTCTCCTATCGAGTACACCCCCCCCCTATATCCCGGGCATTAATTATTGCTTGGGTTGGCGTCGGTTGGTAACGACACTTTAGAAGATGCCGCTTACTACGCGAGCTACTGTAGATAACCTGGGTACTTTTGTTTTTGGCGGTCGGTAACAACTGGCGGTCGAGTTACTAAATCAGTTGTGCGGGGTGGAGAACCTTCACTCCGCACAAGGGGAATGGTCGCGTCGCGTAGTACCTATGGTATGGCACCCGAAAGGCAGTTACATAGTACCCTCATTGCTGCCTCTGGAAGTGGCCACACCGGAAATTAAATCAATTCATTGATGCTGTCATCCATATGCAAGAAAACCCGCCTCTAAAGCGGTTCTTGGTAGGATACAGCTTACCCTTCTTACGACTCGCTCAACATTTGACGGCGCTTCGCGCTCATAGCAAGCAAGGCCTGCCTGGTCGGTGAAAACCCGTGGTGCTCCGTCCCGACATTGTAGGAATGCGAGAGTCGATGGTCATACGACTACGGCCATGCATGATATCGAGTACTCCCCCCCCACCCCCCCCCCCCCCCCCCCCCCCCCCCCCCCCCCCCCCCCCCCCCCCCCCCCCCCTACTATATACCTGGTGTATAGGTTGGGTTGGCGTCGGTTGGCGACGACGCTGTAAAACATACCTCGTACTGCGTGAGCTGGACAGCGACGGTACCGTTTTTTTTTTTTTTTTTTTTTTGGCGGTTACCACGGCTGGCGGTCGAGTTGATCATTTTTGTGCAGAGAGAACCTTCACTCGCACAAGGGGGATGATCGTATGACGTAGTGTGTGTATGGTGAGGCACCCACGAGGCAGTTACATATAGGCCCATTTCTGTCTCTGGAAGTGGCCACACCCGAAATTAAATCAATGCATTGATGCTGTCATCCATATGCAAGAAAATCCGCCTCTAGAGCGGCTCCTAGTAGGATGCAGCTCACCCTTCATGCGACTCGCCCAACACCTCACGGCGCTTCGCGCTTGGTACAAGTAAGCAATGTCTGCCTGGTCGGTGAAAACCCGACGTGCTCCGTCCCGGCATTGTAGGGATGCGAGGGTCTATGGTCATACGACTACGGCCATGCATGGTAATGAGTACATCCACCCCCCCCCCCCCCCGACCCTTTGTCTTCTCCTGCTCCCTGCCCCTTTTCCGCCTCCCTCTTTTTCCCAGCGCCCCCTCGAGCACCAGAAGCGCTCGTTCGGGAGTTGACAAGCCACTCACGACGTCGGCAGCGGCGGCAGGGGGGGCGACTGCACTGGAGACATCGTCAGAGAGCGCCTCCGTCTCCGTGCGTCCCCACTCCTCCTCCTCGCCTTCTGCAGCCACCACACCTCCCTCCTCCGCCGCGACTCCAAACTCCTCCACAAATACTCCCTCCTCTTCCTCCCCCGCCCGCCCCAACCGGTGCCGCCGCGGGCCACGGCGCCCCCGCCGCTGCTGGTGGTGCCATGGCGAGCGGTAGTCGCGATCGCAGCCGCAGCGGCAGTGGCAGCGGCAGTGGCAGCGGCAGCCGCAGTCGCAGTGCAAGCGGGGGGTCTGGTGACCGAGAGCATGTCGGCTCGCCCCCGTCTTTGTCGCTGCCGGTATCGCTGTCTTCGACGATGGTGTGTGGGGCTCCAGCGGGGGGGGCGGCGGCGCCGTCGTCCTCTTCGCGGCGACAACGGGTGGGTCCTGTCGGCTCTTGGGGGTCGCTTGTCGGGACGAAAATCCCCCCCGCCGCTGCCGCTGCAGCTGTTGCCGGTGCTACCCCCGCTACTACTGACGATAGGGGCGCTTCTACTTCTGCTGCTGCTGCTGCTGCTGCTGCTGCTGCTGCTGCTACCGCTGCTACTGCTGTTACCGCTGCTACCGCTGCTACCGCTGGTGCTGCGGCTACCGTGGCTAATGATGCTCTCGCCGCTAAAGATGGCGCCACCGCCGCCGCCGCAGCCGCCGCGGGGGGCACTGGCCAGCCGCCTTGCTCCACCAACTTGGCGGGAAGCCAGGGGATTTTCGCCCGTCCTGGATCAATCGCCATCGGCTAGTGTCTGTTTGTTGGGCTGCAGCAGCAGCAGCACAAACATTTGTACCACCACCAACACCACCACCACCACCGCCTCCGCCACGAACACCGATGCCAACATCAACACCAACCGCGCCATCCCCAACACCGCCAATACCAACACCACCACCACCCTCACTGGTATCTGGCCAAGCGGCGGCAGCGACCGCTTTGACGGAAGCAGCGGCGGCATCGGCGTTAGCGTGGGCGGCTCCGGCGGGAGTGGCAACGGCGGAAAGTCCCTTGGTTCGGGGGGGTTGGTCTCAGACCCTGCCCTCTCTACTGCTCCTACCAGATGGGGAGAGCCTAGTACTGCCGCCGCCGCCGCTGCTGCCGAGGGGGTCCCTGCCGAGGGGGTCGCTCTCGACCCCTCGCGCATCGGAGGATCCGGAAGGAGGCGGTGGCAGCGGCGGGTGCATGTCGGCCGGTCGGTGTCGGGATCGCCGCCGGTGTGGTCGCGCGCCGGAGTGTTTCCGTCGGCGATCTCAAGGCGAGCGTGGCCGCAGGGGCGGGAGGGGTTGGGAGTGGGGGTGGGGGCGGGGGTGACGGTGGGCGGCCGCGCGAGACGCCCCACGTGACTCGCCAGGGGGGAGAGGGGTTGCAGTTCCCTCCACCAGTTCAGCAGCAGCAACAGCAACTTGTCACCGCGGCGTCCGTACCGTCTTCTCATGAGCCAAGGTGGGAAGGGAAGGGGGCGCGGCGGGGGCGTCCCTATGACATGGCTTGGCCGCAGACGTCTGACCGTTTGACCATAGACCCTCGCATCCCTACCTTTCCGGAACGAAGCACGTGCACATTTGTGCAACAGGCACGGTTGATTTTTGGAAAAGGGGAACGGGGGCGGGCGCCGGGGGTGATTGGGGGTTGTCTTTGACACGCGTCGTTTCTGGAGATTGGGGAACGTGGGTCGTTGTTAGGGATGTCTCTGTGGGAACATCCCGCGCTGGCTTCCCTTTGGGAAGCGGCGAGAGTCTTGATGAGGTTCTCGGGCCGGCGAAGGCATGGCCCTTGCGTTTTTTTTTTATAAAAATGCTTTGGTAGGAGCCTCCGCCCGCCCTCGCGCCCGGTTCACTCCGCGCTGCCCACTGATTACGGCGCGTGGTTTTACTCATGGTCGGCCTCGGAAACCATGTAGACCAGGCTTTAGATCGGTCTTTCCCGTGCCTAGTATAGTAGTCCTACCCTGCTTGTGTTCCTGCTCTTGCTACCCTTCTCTCCCCCCCCCCCCCCCCCCCCCTTCTCCTCCTCCTCCTCCTTCTCCACGTTCACCTCCCCCCCCCCCCGCCCCTCCTCCTCGTCCTCCTTCTCCCCATCCCACTCCCCCCCCCCCCCCCCCCCCCCTCATTTCGCCCTCCTACTCCTCGTCCTCGTGCTTCTCCTCAACCCCCATCCTCCTCCTCCTCCTCCTCCTCGTGTTCCCCTCCCCCTTATACTCCCTCCTCTCGGTACCCCCGTTCGTCTGCTGCAGCAAGAACTCCTGCAACAGCAGTTGGTCCAGCTCGAGAGAAGGCGATGCGTTCTACCACGCCCGCCCCTTTACCACCGACCCCCATGCGCACGACCACCCCCCCGGTGTTCCCGCCCACCCCCAAGCAATCGCGGGTGGTAGCGGTGGCGGTGGTGGTGGTTGTGGTGATGGTGGCGGTGGCGGTGGCAGCTCCAAAGTGAAGGGTTCGCGGTGCGCTGTCGCTGCAGACGCTACCGCTAGCGCCACCGCTAGCATCAACGCTGCCGCTGGCGCTAACACCGACGCTCTCGCTGACGTTAACGATAGCGCTATCGATGATGCTAACGCGGACGGTACCGCTCACCCCGGCACCAACTTGCCCGCTAGCAGTGGCTGCTGTGGTAGCGGTAGCGGTGCGGGGGAACGGCAGCGACACCCGGCGAGAGGAAAAGGCGCGGCGGCGGCGGCGGCGGCAGCGGCATCGGCTCCTTCGTCGGGACGCCGTCGGCGGCGAAAAGACGAGCTGGAAGCTTCGGACAGCACCCGATCGGACGGTACCGCTGCAGTCCCAGCTCGGGGGGCGGACTCCGGGTCGACGGGGAAAGAAAGCAGTGGCAGCAGTGGGTCGAAAGCGGGCGTCACGGCGAGGGCGACCGAGTGGCAGCGGCGGATTCAGGAGAGGGGGCTCGAAGTCCAGGCTGAGCAGAGGGTGAGAGAGAGCAAGCTTGTGAGCCTTTTTTTCCTGCCGGGCGATATATTTTCCCGCTCGAATTTCAGTATCCCGACTTGGGTTTGACGCTTAGAACGTGGGTGTGGCTGCCATCCATGGGTTACCTTACCGCCGTGTCATTTTTCTTGTGTTGTCGTTAGTGGTGGTGGTGGTGGTGTTGGTGTTGCTGGTGTTGCCGGTGCCGTGGTTGCTGCTGCTGCACTGCTACTGCTGCTACGGCTGTGTTGTTGTTGTTGCTGCTGCTGCTGCTGCTGACATACGGGTGCTTGCGCGAGTCCTTCGCGCGATTTGGTTCCTAAACTAGCACCGTTTTTTTTCATGGCGGACACGCCGATCCTCACTGTCCTCTCCGCGGCTCGCGAATCTCTCGCCAATTCAGTGTCCGTCCCGCAACCGCAACTGTTCCCCACACAAGCTCGCCCTCGTATGGCTCTGGAGAAAACGGAAAGCTACTCCGAAAGGCTCTCGAAAAAACTCCCGGGGGCACCCTGAGGAGTCTTGCCGGTGCTTGCGACAGCCCCGAAAAGAACGTGCACTTGTAGCCAACTAAACTTATTTCTCAAGACCTGAAAACATTTTGATGCCCTCAATAGTCGGTGTTGTACTGTTTTCCCTCGCCGCGGGGTTCCGTACTAATGGGTATTACGGAGGACCATAATTAATAGGACCTACGGTACACACAAAAACCTATATATTTTCCTGTTTTTCTACCAATATTTGGTCCTATTCACTATGGTTCCCCGTAGAAGCTACAAGTGCTGTACAGGGTACCTACCATTTAAAATCACGACCATTAAGAGTGCATGCGACCGGTCTCAGATATCTGGTACTTGTGCACAGTATGCACCCTGGCAGGCGGTGCTGGAGAAGCTCGTCCCCGCGCGCGCGTAGCTTGGTGGAAACCGCGGTACGTTTTCTTTCAAGTACGTGCGCGCATTGTAAACCTGTTGTATGTAAATGTTGGGTTTTTTTTCGTACGTCAATGTTGAAACTGACACGCAGCTGTAGTAAAATATGTCAAATACACGAATATACCAGGTGTTTAATATATATATATATATATTCCCAGGGGTTATGGAGATCGCAAGAAAGCGGGCCAACAGACGAAACTATACCGACCAATCAACCATACGGTTTACCTTCCACAAATCACACACCGCCCGGAGGAAATGACCCTCCCCGGTGACTACCTCCACCGCACCTGCCCCTCTCGGGGGTCAGGTCGGGTCAACGTGCCCTAGCTCCGGGGGCAACAGCAGACTGTTCTGACACACGACACGAATTTTGAACGTGGAAGTGTGGTGACCTTAAGCTTTGTTGTGCATCCTTCGAGTTGTCATGTTACTATTATTCTCTGCGACGTCATGGGGAGGGGTCCACTGGGTGTGGTACGAGAGCCGCGACATCAGCCGCTGACTCTCGTTGCCTGTCGTATTGCCGGTACACGGGAGTCCCCCCCCCCCCCCCCCCCCCCCCCCCCCCACCACCCCAGCCGACTGGCCGGGGCACTAACAAACGCAGTCTCGGACGACCGAGACACTCAGTGGTAGCAAACCATTGGCATATCCCAATCCCGAAGTCGCGTCAATACTACGGTGTTCGGCCCCAAACAATACCCTGACCTGGCTGCTTCTCTCCTATCTTTCCCGTCTCTGCTAGTTTACGAGATACAATACCCGCGTCCTCTGGGTTATTGTGGATGTACGTCTTGGAAAAACTCTGAAGACTTTATCTACCTCTCTACGGACCGCCCTCAGCGGCACTTCCCCCCCCGGCCGCCAGGCTAGTGGTTGCGCCGAAACGCAATGAGTGGAAGCCGACTTCGCTGGAACCGTCTCCTGCTTCCGCCACCACTTCGCGAAGTGCCCCCAGGGGCCTACGTGTACCTCCCTCGCTCTGACCTCCTTATCGTATCGATACGACGACAGGGGGGCGCTTTCTGGCAACGTCGGGTATCCCGACAACAACTCCACCATGAGAGCGACGGCACCGCCGCCTGCTCCTACCCCGGAACGCGCCCCGAAGGCGTCGTCGCGTGCGCGAACGATAGCCGACCCTTTGCCGAGCCTGGTCGCCTTGTTGACCTCGAAACAGGACCTCGATTCTGGTGGCCTGAATGCCACTGCGACGAGGTCAAGCGCAGCTCCCCCGCGAATAACGCTACGTCAAAACCCCTCGTCAAGCAATGCACGGGGTGTACAACTCCGGACGAAGAGGCGAATATTTCGTCAGACCTCGTGTTGAAACAAACAACCCAATGCCAACGACAGCCACAAAAAAAAAAACAAAAAAACTCGGCCACCCGGGCCCCCGCGACACGGCCAGACCCTGTCCCCCTCCCAACAGCGTGTCCCACGAAATAGGGCGACGGATTATTTTTTTGGGGCACCGGCGGCAACGTGCGACCGTACCACCACTTTCGATGCGCGTTTAGCAAGCGGCGACGGTGTGGCAACTCCGTCCGCAAGTTTACGCGGTGCAAGAGTAGCACGGCCGCTAGATTACCGGCATTTAGCACCGGCTTGGTTGCCCTCCGACGCACACGACGCTACCAACACCAAGCAAAACGCCTGAACCTTATCCGTATTGGAGGCTGACGCGTCAAAATACGGAGCCACCCTTGATAGCCCCCCGAAAAACGGCCCAACACCGGAGACGTGGCGTGTAAGCTCGGTGAGACGACGGCGCAACCGACTGGCGGGTGAACTGCCTGCCAGCGCCCCTGAGCGCAGCGCGACGCCCGCTGGCCCCGAGACCTGGGCTCCCAACGGACGCCGACCCCGGACGTACAAGCTGTGGATCTCGCGCTGCTGCTTCCACATGCCCTTCGATCGGCCTCGCCCACACTGAGGGGCGAGGCCCGTCCCCCTATTCGTCAGCCGTGACCGCCGCCGACCGAGTGAAGGTTCCCCCACTCGACGCCCCGCTGCCGCTGCCGCTGCCGCTGCCGCTGCCGCTACCGCTGCCACTGCTGCTGCCGCCGCCGCCGCCGCCGCTGCTCTCATTACTTGGATCGCCACAACAGTAGGCCTAGCCTCTAGGCCTAGCAATCGGCAGCAAGCAGTGCCGTGCTCTGCTCGTCCACCTATCACGAGAAGCTGGGAGGGGGCGCGGGACGAGTGTGGCCGTTCTTCTCTTCTCTCTGCCTCTGAACAAATGAAGCCATTTAGTTTCCGTCGGTAGAGCCCACGACTATAAATAATTACTTTCGTCGGTTGTAAACAAAACAGGCATTTAACTTGCACTTGGAGATACTACGCTTTTTCGAAGCTCTTTCTCCACGGGCCGGGAAATTTTTGAACTGTCACGAGTCGAGTCGGGTCGGGTCGGGTCAGGTCAGGTCGGGTCGGGTATACGTAGAGGAGAACTGTTCGAAACTCTCAGCGGATCGGGTCGGGTCACCCTTTTTGCTCGACCGGAACCGACTCGACCTGACCCGCGAGAAGCCCTTCAGATTAGTCGCGTATGATGCGCAAAGGCCTTAAGTAGATGGTGTTCGCCGTGTGAGAGATATATCTGCGTGACAACAGCTCTCTCGCGCATGTTTGCTGGGGGGGGGGGGGGGGGTCTTGTTTGATACAGCTCTCTTGCGAACACCAGCATCCCCCATGTCGGCAACACTGGGTCAAGGTAACCCTGGCCCTAACCCTGTATGCAGACCATCTTGCACAACATCCTGTATGGTAACTCCGGCTGATATGTAGTGTGGATTGCTCCGTCGATAAGGAGATGTCGTGTTCTGTCTCCTGGCGTGTGTTCGAAACCAAAACCGATTCAGGCATCCTCTTCGTGGAGCGGAGGCGACACCGTGAACTCAAGCCTTACCATGACCGGCAGCCTCGGCAGCAGCCCAGGAGATGCGATCGCCCCCCCCGGCCCCTTCGCGCGCGCCTCCTGGACATCGTCCATGCCGACAGCAGCAACAGACGCAGCAGCGTCAGCAACAGCAGCAGCAGCAGCAGCGCTGGCAGCGGAGGGGGGCGTGGCGACGGAACCGGCGATGGCGGCAACGGAAGCGCCTCGCCTTGACGGCGACATGTTGGATTCGAGAGCGGAGATTGGGGTGGGAGCGGGGGCGAGGGTCGCGGCAGAAGGAAGCGGGGGGGCTGTGGTTGGCGATAGGAGGCGACTGCATCACTCTCGAGGGTGCAATGACAGGTTCACCGTCGGCGGCGGAGGAGGTGGGGGTGGTGGCAGTGGAAGTATGAGTAAGGCGGAACGCCACCATCACTTGCAGCAGCAACCGCATCAACAGCAGCAGCAGCAGCAGCAGCAGCGGCGGCAGCACCCGCGTCAGTCCCCGCACAATACCAGCAGTATCTCTCAAATGATGGAATCGCCCCGAACTAGTAGGGGCGGCCGTAGCGGGAGCAGCAGCAGCGGTCGTGGTGGTGCCGGGGGCGGCAGTGGTGGTTCAAGCAGTGGTGGCAGTGCTGGGGGCGGGGCCGGGGCGGGAGGTGGCGGCGGTAGCGGTGTTGGCGGTAGCGGAGGGGGTGCGGGGGGCGCGCGGAGCTCCCGCCTCCCCAGTGGCAGCGGCAGCAGCTCCGAGGGCGGGGGGTAGCGGGAGGGGGAATCGTCTCGCGGGTGCCTCAAAGTAGCGGTGACCTTGCAGCTGCAGCCGGGTGGGCGAAGGGCGGCCACAAAGGTGTCCCTGTTTCCACTACCCCCGCCTCCACCCCCCTCTCGCGTTCCCAGCGGAACCACCGGCGGCGGCGGCGGCGGCGGCGGCGGCGGCTGCACCGGTGGCGTTGGTGGGGTATTTCACGCCTCGAACCAAGGGCTTCACGCGGCAATAACGGCTACCGTTAACTCTGCTGGCGCCGGTCTGGTCGGCGACTCCCGCAGAAGGGGAGGCTCGAGTAGGGCCGGAGATCGGATCTTCGGTGGCGATTCGCAGTTGGCTGTCTGGAAATCCCCGCCCTATCTGGAGGAGGTCGAGGCGGGGGCGGGGGGCGCGGACGGCGGGGACGTCGGCGCTCGCAGAGGAAAAGGAGGCGGAGGAGCAGGGGGGGGCGTGTAAGGGTGTGGGTGCGGGGAGGGGCGTGGGGGGAGGGAAGGAGGTGGCGGGGCGGGGGCCGCGGAGGGGGGTTATGGAGCTTTTGACAACCACACCCAAGGTTCGTATAGAGGTATGCACGCTTTTTGTTTTCGTTTTTGGTTTGTGTAATTCGTGTCGTATAGTTTGCCCTAGGGCGTACCACTCTGCCCCGCACTGTAATGGCCGTTTTGATTAACTATTAATATACAAACGTTTCCTATTTTTTGGGACAGAGTGATGTACTAACGTGCAGGCGCGCTTGTGTTTGTAACGTGTCCACACGTTTTTTTGTATATGCACGAAGTTTGCGTTCTTGGCCTGTGTGTGCATGCTAGCGCCCTAGGCGTGCATCCGTCCGTCCGTGCGTGTGTCTTGTGATACAGTTTTTCGGTGTGCCTGTGTGTGGTTTGGGCCCACGATTCGGATTCGTGTGCGCGGGTGCACAGGTAGGTTGCGGTTTCGTCTCGACCCCCGCGGGCGGTAAACGCGTTTGCCGTAGGATGTGACACTCACTTGCGGTGCAACAGCATTCCCCCACTCCCCCCCCCCCCCCCCTCTTTCTACCTCTCCCGTCATCTTCAGCGACCCTCCCCGTTCAACCAGCCCAACAAGGTCGGCGGTACCACCGGTGGCCGTGAGCAAGTTGGTTCGTCAGGCCGCAGCAAATCTCTGGGATACCAGGCGATGCAGAGAGGAGCGGCAGCGGGGGGGGGGGTGGTGGCGGCCAGAGGCGCTGCGGCGGGGCGGGGGTTGGGGTTAGGGCGGGGGCAAATGTGGTGGGAGTGGATGAGGCGGGAGTGACAGGCACGCGCGGTAGTGGAGACGGTGGTGGTGATGGCAGTGGCGTCAGGAGTAGTAGCGGCAGCTGCAGCAGCGCCGTCGTCCTCGTTAGCGCCAGTGGAAGCGGCAGCGGGAGCGGAACCGGAAGCGTCGTCAGGAGGGGTAGCAGCAACCGTGGCCGCGGCGGTGGCGGCGGCGGCGGCGGCGCTAGTAAAAGTAGCGGTGGTGGCGGTGGGGGTGGTGAAATCCGAAGCGACAGCGGCAGCGGCAGTGGGTTCGGCAGCAGTAGCGTCGGCGTCAGCAACGGCGCGAGGTTTGATCGCATCCAGGAGGCGGAAGAAGGAAAATTCGTTTCACCGGAGGCCACCGCGGCCTCCTTCTCCTCCACCACCCATGGGATGGCGGAGGCAAGCCTTAGCTCCGGCGGCGGGGGCGATGTGCCCGTGGAAGCGCACAGTCGCTACTGGCGAACTTCGGTGAAAGTGGCAGCGATGGAATCGGCGTCGGCGGAGGCGATAGCGGCGGCATCGGCCGTAGCTAAGGAGGTGCCGATCGAGAACGTCGTCGGCGATGTTGGTGGTGGCGGTGGTAGTAGTGGTGGTGGTGGTGGTGCGGGGAGTCGTCGCGGGAGCCATGACGGTGGTAGAGGTAGCAGCAGTGGAGGCGAAGGTGAAAAAAACGGGTCGAAAGGCGCTGTTGGCGCAGAGAGGAAGAACAAGGGACTCGGGGGTAATTATGTTGACCACCCTCCTCTGCTGGCGCCTCCACCGACGCCGCTGCCGCCACCGCCGCGGGGCTCCGCCGTTCATCTAACACCTCCTCCTGGCGGGGCCGTTGTTGTAGCGAAGAATGTCCCCCCTGCTACTACGCCTACTGGTCCTCCGCCTCCCCTTGGTCCGCCGCAGACGTCAACGATGGCGACGAAGGCACAGACACCGCCGGAAGTGATCGGCCGTGCGCCCCTGGGTCCAGGTGGGCCGTTGCATACTCCGGCACCCGGCGCGTCTTCGCCGTCGTTGAAAACACCTCGAGCGGTTCAAAAAGCGCCTCAAGCGCTGCACCCTCAGCCCCGCGCGGCGACCAGCATCTTGCAGAAAATGGTCGTCCGCGCGAGGACTTCTTCCATGACCTCGATGTCCGCGCCATCGGCGGCGACGGCGGCGGCGGCGGCGGCAGCAGCGGCGTCAGCAGCGGCAGCGGCGTCGGCAGCGGCAGCGCCGGCGGCGGTGGCGGTGGCGGCGATTTCGCCGTCGCCCAGTGCGGAGCGAGGTGAGGGTGGTGGTCAATGGTATTGTGCACGGACGAGAATAACAACCAGGTCACCGACGCCCCCATAGTATAAACTGTTCGCGACCTATTGGAGAGGGTGTATTCATGTTCATGCATGGCCGTTGACTTGAACAGGGGGGGGGGCAGCGTACACTGAGCATCATCATGCGGTTGTAACAATTCGCATTCGCTTTAGTCCATACCAGAGACATACAGTTTGGGACATGTTGATATCAGCCGGAGACTGTCACCCGAGCTTACTCCCCCCGTATCGACTCGCCGATAATTAATGTCAACATTCCCAAACTCCAGGGGTAACAGCAGCCTGTTCTGATGTTGCAACGGGAGCTATGGGCTAAATTAACACACACGTGGAAGTGTGGTGACATTAAGCTTTATTTTCACCAATCCGCCGGAGGATGAAAAAAAATTAGAAAAATAAAAAACAAAAATAATTGATGTGGCACTTGGTCGCAGAGAGTGGTTGCTCCGGTAAAACATGCCAGGTACACCGCGAAGCAAAGCTGGTGTCGTTGCTTTCGTTGCCTTGCGCACAGCTGGTGTAGTGCGAGCGGCATGGTCCGTTTATCCGTGGCCGTTTCGTACATGCGTTTCCGTGCTGAGAGGGGTTGGCGTTTCTCTTTGATTCTACAGCCCCGGAGGCTTTGCCCAACCCCAGGAACACCAATTCTTGTGTCTGCGTCTGTTGGTTCCAATGTTTTCATGTTGGAACATTCCATCGTCGAGTTTAAACGTATGAGTACGCCTAGCATATCTACGAAACTTCCGTCCCTGCTCCGCAATGCCTACCCCCTCTCCCCACCCAACGTCCACGCCCACGCCCCCCCCACCCGTTACGCTGCAGATAGATGCGGAAGGAACCACCAACGGCTTAGCCGCGACATTAGCGACAATCGCGGCTGTGGAAGGGTACGTAACGGTGACCAGCCGGCGGATGGGAGCGGGCTGGCGGGAGCGGCAGATGATGGTCCCCGGATATCTCGATGCCGTTCTTTATAACTTTTTTATTTCATTTTATTTACGAGTATGTTATTTGTTTTTGTGGTACCCTGCTGTAGTATTTATGATCATGGAGGTCCCTTTTTGACTCTTTTGACATTTTTTTTGTTTTTTTTCTTCTTGTCTGTATTTTTTCGTGGGCTTGCTGTTTTCGTTTTTGAGTTTCGTTGCTATTCATAGCGTGCGCGTGTCTGTTTAAAAAAAAAAAAATCATATCTGTCTGTTCCATGTGTGTGCTTGTTGTCTTACCCGCGCAGCGATCTTTTAACGCACCCGGCGCGGTGTAGCATCAAACCGCGGAGCGGTTCTTCTACTTGAACGATGCTACGGTCTGGAATTTTGTGTGAGAATCGTGCGGTGCTGTGCAGTGCTGTGCAAGTGCTGTGCTGTGCAGTGTGGATTGCTTTCAAAAAATATTTTTCAGTGCGGTGCGGATCGGCGTTCAACCGGTCAGAAGAGCACCACACCGTAACAAACTACTTGGTTTTAAAGTCGCTAAGGCCTCCTCCCAGTTCGAGTTTTGTGAGAGTCGGAAACCTTGCGGTTCGGTGCCGATTTGTTCGTTTTTAGAATTCTTCGGTAAGGTTGGGCGCGGTGCGGTGCGGCGCTTTGTTTTTGTTATTATCCTACGGTGCCATGCGCTTGGGTACAGAAAACTGCATCGAACCGCAGAGCACCTTGAGAAAAAAAGTAAATCGTGAAAAGCCAGGTTGAATTTTTAATTCCACGGCGATCTGAAATCTAGGGGGGCCTGTTGAGGTGAAGGAAGCCGGAGGAGGTCTGCGCCGTCAGACCCAAAAAAATCTCCTCGATGCACTAATAACAATACGTACATGAGCTGTTTTTTTTTTGTTTTTTTTTTTTTTTTTTTGTTTTGCTTGTTTGCAGTAGGTACTGACCCCTTTTCAAGCTACCAGCCGCTCGTCTTGGACCCCATCGATGAGGAAAAAAACGGTCGGTACGGGACCCAGATTTTCTGCCCTCCCATCTTTTTTTTTTTTTGCCCCTACCTGCTTGACTGCATGCAACTTGATTGTGACGGGACCGGTACCAGCTCTGATAAGGGACGTTAGTACATCAGAGGGGTTTCCAATGCCGAACGCACCGCCAATTGTCCCTTTGGGGGTCATGTGTACCTACCGCCGTACCAGTGATCCTGTTTTTCTGCTGCATACGTGCACAACAAGTAATGGCGTCAATTTACAAATAGTCACCGGCGCGAGGTCTCCTAACGAGAGCTTGGCCCTACTGCTAGGTTTTAGGTGCCTGGCGACTTCTCCTGTGGTGGGGGTCTTCCCCGCTGCATTTTCTTTTTTTTTTGTCGTTTTTTTTTTCCTTTTTCTTCTTTTTTTTTTTTTTTTTTTTTTCTTTTTTCTTTTTTCTTTTTTTTTCGGTCCCGCGGTGGGGATAATGCGCTTGACACTATCCCCAAACTTAGGTCTCATGCGGAGAGCAGTTTGTCAGAAGCTTCCACATGCACCAACTGCTCTCGTAGGAGCAATAGTTGTATACGTACGAACCCGCCGAGTTTCAGATGTTGAGTCCAAACAAAGAAGAGTGTATGTTCCCAGGGTGGTGTAGAGTGGGTGCAGCGGTGTCCGTTTCGCTTTTCTTCGCGCGAGCGCGGCCTGGTGGTGAGTCTTGACGCGGCCGATTCGCGCAGAAGTTTACTTTTCGAAGCGTGGAGGACGAAGAGAGAACGCGGCGGGCGGGAGGGGGGGAGGGGGGCTCAATGTCATGCATGACCGTAGTCGTGTGACCGTAGACCCGGGGTGTACTCGATATCATGCACAGCCGTAGTCGTATGACCATAGACCGTTGCATCCCTAGAATGCCGGGACGGAGCACGTCGAGTATTCCATTGAACAGGCAGACGTTGCTTGCACCAAGCGCGAAGCACCGTAAGGTGTAGGGCGAGTCGCAAGAACGGTGAGCTGCGGGAGGGGGAGGGGAAACGACAAGGTGGGTCCCATATAGCACACCGCCAATATATCCCATATTCCCATATACCATACCAATCAACATATCCCATATCCCATACCGAGTTGGGGAGACGTCTATACACCAGACCAGGTGCCTGCTACTGCTGAAGTGCCGTCTTGTTGTGCAAGGGTGGCGATGAATACGAGAGTTGGCTCAGACGCCCATACCGAGTTGGGGAGACGTCTATATACCAGACCAGGTGCCTGCTACTGTTGTAGTGCTGTCTTGTTGTGCAAGGATGGCGATGAATACAAGAGTAAGAGTTGGCTCAGACGCTTGGGTCCCACGCTCAGGGCAGCAGCGCATTGGCCGCTGGTGAGCACGAAATAGATGAAAAACACTAGCTACGAGTACTACTACTGCTGCATCCGTCTCGAATGGCAAAAATGAGCTTTTTTTCAGGTTTGGGAGGATACCGTAGGGCGCCGCCGGCAAGCTCTTGCCCCCTAGAGCATGCATCCACCTCATTTCTTCGAGCCCGTCATCTATACTAGTTGATCTTTCCCGCCACGGAGCGGGTTGCCCGTGGGCTGAGTCTCTGTCGAGATCAAGCGGTCTTTTACAGTTACTGTACAACAAACGGCTATGGTCTATCGTCGCACGAGCAGGTCTTTTTTTGCAGCAGTTTTGGTATGTCGATTTTTAATACGGTTTACAGCGCTGTCGATAGTCGCAATGGTGGTGATCGCAGTGGGAGGGAGAGCGTTCAGATGCTACATGTTGCTTTTCCCTGGCGTGCTTTTTTTTTACTGTTTGCGGTTGTGTTTCGCCTCTTGCTGGGATTTTTTTCCTGTCGCCAATGCCGTCGGTGATGGCATTGCTGGTATGTATATAAAAAGCTCACCAAAACATATTAGAAAAAACTAACGTGAGGAAAACGAGAAGAGACACAAGAATCGGGAAACACGAAACGTGAAAACAACGCTAAACCAAACACACAAAGTGACCGACCACCAATCAATCGAAAAATAGCAAAAACTTGAAAAGATACTTGAAGTTCAACTCTAGGGAAGAAATGGCGGAAAGGAAATCCGACAACAAGAACGAAAAAAAAAATCAACGAAAAAAAAGGGAATCAGGAAGAAGGCTCTCCAAATAATCTAAACCAAGGAGGGGAAAAAACTCCATCACCGGTACAAGCAGCATGCAGAAGACGACGTTGTTGAAGAGGCAGATCTCTGAGAGGCCAGAGAAGAGAGGTGTCAACGGAGCCCGTTGAAGAAGAAAAGACGAAAGTAAAAACGCCTACGAATATAATAAATATAGCTGTCTGTCGGTGTTGGGAACTGGCCAAGCAGGGTTGTTCGTAGTAACTACTGTCGTTACCTTTGTGTGCGTTAAGAGGTTTTGTTACAACGAAATTGCCTTCTCCTTCCCCTGGTTTTCGTTTTTGTCTCGAAATGCAAGGGCTATTTATTTGTACACCTTACCAGTTTGTTTCAAGTGAGGCGTCGAAGCCTCACTACGAGGCCACAAGGGTAGATCTATCACTTCATTTCTGCGTCGAACAGCCGCATCTTCGATCTATCTCTCTTCCCGGTTTTGCGGTGATATGGTCATCATCTTTTACCGTCGTGTGATCTGCATCTGCGACTATTCAGAGTGGGCTAATGTGATGGATTATTCAATCCGTTTGCGAATCTTATACGGTTACATACCCGTATGCGAATCTTGTATGGCTACACGTACGTAGCGCTTTGGGCATCTTTATGGGAATTCTCGTATCTGTATAGCAGGTTAGTTTTGGTCGGCGTCTGTGGGCTGAGTTGTGTTCCTGCCGAAGCCCCCACTCTCGCTCACCCGACTTCTCTCCCCCCTCAACTCACTTGTGGAGCAACAGTAAGAAGTTCGTGAACTACAGGCAGCGTGCTCTACCCAGCATCGATCGACGTCCCTGTGCCTCTTGCCCGCTTATAACTCTGCAGCTTCTTCACATACTCGCAGGGTGTTCGAGAAAATCCAGTTCGGTTGGGTTTTTTACAAAGCACATTCGAAAGCAACAATAGTATGGGGAGCTGGTTGGCGAACCACAGGTGAACCCGAAGGCCCTACGAGTAACCAATCATAAAAGTTGCTCCAATTGATAACCAACCCACAGAGGTAACCGAACTCTGCAAGACTACGAGGGTATTTATAATAATGCAGACAAGCGTCTTCTCGGAGGTCGCCTTCTTTTTCGGCCACAGCAATGCATTTTTCGTGGGTTGGGATTGTGCTATTATATACCGATACGAAACAGACTATAATACAAGAAACCCAAGACCCACACAAGTTCTTAAAAAAAAAAACTAGCATGCCGCAATCCTAGCGGGTCTTGATATTTCTGGGCAGAGAGGTAATGATTTCAGGCATCCGTGATCTCGGAGAGAGCCCGGGTCCCTATGGCTCGTTTCGGCGCCGTGTCGGATAGAAAAAAATGCATTCGCTAGTAGTTAGCACCGCCAGGACCCACGCGTGATAATTGACGAAACACGCTTACCAACCGCTTACGTACGTATCAGTATAATATATTGCTTTTGACAGCGCCTGGCGTGGGCAGGCGCAACTAATAGACGCGGGTCGATGAGGAAAGAAAGTTGCGGAAACCTTGTCGCGAAAAAACAAATGCAAAGCACAAACCGTAGCTGGTGCACTCGATATCATTCATGGCCGCAGTCGTACGGCCATAGGAGGGGAGGTGGGGGCGGCGTACTCATTTATCATGGATGGCCGTAGTCGTATGACCATAGACCCTCGCATCCCTACAATGCCAGAACGGAGCACGTCGGGTCTCCACCGACAAAGCCTGGGCAGACATTGCTTGCACGAGGCGCGAAGCGCCGTGAAGTGTTCGGCGAGTCGCATGAAGGGTAAACTGCATCTTGATAAGAACCGCTTGTGAGGCGGACTTGCACGTAGATGACAGCTTCAATGAGGTAATTTCCGGAGTGGCCACTTCCAGAGACAACAATGGGAGTACTAATGTAACTGCCTCTTGGGTGCCTTACCATAAACATTACGTGTGGTGCGACCATTCCCCTTGTGCGGAGTAAAGGTTCTCCACCCCGCACAACTCATCTACAATGTTGACAATATTCCTCGGTCCGTCTGTCTCTGTCCTCTTTGTGTCGCCCTTGGCCCACCAACTGGACACAGGACTGCCCTTTTTTTATGATAGTTCTCTGCCTCTTCCCTCTTGTCTTCTTGCCTTCCGTCTGGTCTTCTTGTGGCGTCCTAATGTTGAACCATCACCTCACCTGGACATATCATACATCATACGGCTGGTCGTACCACCAAACAGTAAGCTTGTCCTCGGACTCGGTCTGCGCCTCGAGCGCACGTTTGCTTCGCTTTTCTCACTCATTTTTTTTTCCTTTTCCCTTTCTTTCTTCGTTCTTCTCTCCCTTCGTGTGTTTTTTTCTTTCTTCTTGTTAAGCTTTTTTTTTTTTTTTTTTCCTTTTTGCGTGTACACGTAATAGCATGGACAGGTTCCTGGTGCTATTTGCTTGCAAGGGACACGGGATGGCATGCCGCAGAGCTCGTTAGCACCGTTTCCCTCACGAGCTAGTATGACACTGCCGTGCGCAATACCAGGTACTTCGTACGTGTTTGTTTTCTCCCATCGAAGTGCATTTTTGCTACAACCTGTTTTCGTTACCACAGGCAGGATTTCAAGGAAGTGGGCTAATGTGAGAACATCACCATATTCGCATCCCCAGTCTAACGAATGGGAAGTTCCTCAGCCGTCGACGCCACACGCACAACCACCAAGTTGCGAGAGAAGCTGCACGCCCATTCGTACAAAAATAATAGCATGGGATAAACAAAAACACGAGAAGGGAACTTCAAATACCGTGGGTACTTGGTGCTTCCGTTGGGGAACCCCCACCGCCGAGAAAGGCTTGGGGCCAACCGTTCCTCGTTTATCTTCGTCGCGTGCTTCTTTTGCACCTCAAGCCTCCGAAAACTAGATTTTATCACAAGACCGGCATATGGAAAAACGAGAACACGCTACGCAATCAAAAGCAGTTTAGGAAGAACGAGAACAACAACAACAACAACAACAACAACAAGAACCCCTGCTCTTCTTCTTCTGCTGCTGCTGCTAATCCTGCTAGTGCTGCAGTCGCCGGAGACAGCAACAGCAGTCTTTACATCTTTATAGCTTGCCGCAGCTGAGGATGTCGACTCGCCGCATGAGCAGACCAGTTCGGTCCCACTGCTCTCTCGTCCTTGAACACGTTCTTGCCAATGTACACCAAAGCACGCTACGTACGAGCACGGTCAATCCGCCGCATGGTCCACGGAATGGTCCACGTAACGGTTTATAGAACGGTTCACAGAACGACCAATTGAGCGATTATTGAGAATGGTTCAGGAGCAGCCCCATCGAACGGTCCATGGTCCACGGAAAGGCCCGCGAACCGATCCACGGAACGGTACGGCGGGGCAGTCCGTGTTCATTAACGCCCAGACAGAAGAGCGATATAAAGGGGGCGAAAAGGAACAATCGGCGATCGCGGCAAGGAGGGGGGAGGGGAGGGGGGGAGGGGGGAGAGGGGGAGGGGTGTCTCGTCGGTAGGTGGTCGCAATCACCAGTTGGGATAAACAGCCGCAACACCCGCTTTTACGAAGAATCGATTGAGAACACATGTAAACCGTAACCGACCTACAGTACGAGTACGGTTGCGGAACTCAAATATACGTAATGGACACAATACATGAGTATATACCGATAGGAAATCATACACAACCAAACAAAATACCTGGTGCGCAAACACGTCGGCCAGCGACGCACTACATGGTATCGCTGCGCGGCAAATATATATCAGCGTGAGACACAGCGAGTTAGGTAGCTAGTCATACAGACAAATACGGAGGGAGATAGAAAGAAAGCAACAGCGATAGAGAGACAGAGAGACAGATAAAACGAGACAGGAATATAGGAGACAGAAACAAACACTCAATGGCATCATACAGACACAACAACCAGAGCCAGAGACAGAGAGCTTCCCCCGGGAGTGTCCCAGCCGACAGCCCCCCAGTCCCCGAGCGCTACACAAGAAGGCACGCGGTATGGACGGTGCGGTACGCGGTATGGTACGCGGTATGGTACACGTTGCACGGTATGGTACGCGGTGCGGTACGCGGTATGGTACGCGGTATTGTACACGGTACGGTATGCGGTATGGTACACGTTGCGGTACACGGTATGGTACGCGGTATGGTACACGGTACCATACAGCAGGCAGATGCAATGGCAGACATGATCCGAGACAGGGGAAAACGCTCGAGATCAACCCAGCCCGCCCCTCCCCCTATCGCTGAGCACCACACGGTACAGCAGTACAAGGAAAAAAACACGGTACGGTACGCGGAATGGTACACGGTACGTTACACAACACAGCACCAGGCACACGACACAGCACACGGAGTGTAATACACGTTGAACGACAACACTAAAACGAGACGATCAACCCTCTCCCTTTCTCACGTTCTGAGCTTTGAAGGCGTCTGAAGCAAGGGTGCCCTCTGCTAGTCTGGTCGAACCGCCGTACACCGGCACGTTCTCCAGTCGACCCAGCACGTCCTCCCCTTCAGGGTTCATTGCATTGCCAAGCATTGAGCGTTATCACAGTCATCGATCGTTATCATTGATCATTACCGTGGTAAGTGATCCTTAATTAATCTTTATCGTAGTCATTGACCATTATCATATTGTTGACCATTATAATATTGTTGATCATTATCATAGCTATTGGTCATTATCGCTGATAATTATCACATTGATTGATACTTACCGTAGTCATTGATCGTTGTCATACTCATCGATCATTATCATAGCCATTGATCATTATCGCTGATAGTTATCACATTCATTGATACTTGTCGTAGTCATTGATCGTTATCATACTCGTCGATCATTGTCATAGCCATTGATCATTTTCATACCGGTAGTGGATTTTGACCATTATCATAGGCTTGATAACTGATTATTATCATAGTCATTAATCACTATCGTAGTCATTGATAATATCAATGATCATAGTCACCAATCATTATCATAGTAATGGTCAAATATCATACGTACTCGGAAATCATCATCATACGAAGCCATTGTTTTTTTTCTGAGTCATTCATTATCACAAAAGTCATTGAACATTATCACAGTCAGTAAGCACTACCTTAGCCATTGCTCATTGATCAGTATATAGTCATTGACCATCGTCACAGTCACTGACCTTTTCTCCTACCAATTGATCAATATCATACCCATTGATCGGCGTCACAGTCAGTGATCATTCCCACAGTCACTGCATCAACAATCACTAAACCATCTATCACTTAGTTGCCCACATAACTTACCCACACATAGTGCAACGTTCACAACAGAGTTAGCGTATGTATCACTCGCCTTTCCGATCATCAACCATTCCAACTTCACCTCAACCATTCTCGATCCCTCGACCCTTTTCGGACCGATAATTTTGAGTGGTTTGTCCCCGAAATGGGACTGACCGCAGTTTAACCCACAGCAAATGGGTTAACATTAATAGATACTACGGGGGGAGCAAAGAAAAACTATTACGGGGGTCCACAGTAAATAGGACCAAATATTGTAAAGTGAAACATAGGGAAATGCGTAGGTCTTTGTGCGTGCCGTAGGTCTTATTTACTATGGTCCCCCGCAATAAGAATCAACCCCGAATGTGGCGTGTGAACATAGGGGGATACATAGTTTTTGGGTCCATCGCGGGGGTCCTGCTTACAACATTAGCCCCCCCCCCGATAGAATCGCAAACTGCTGTAGGGAGATAGTTGACATGAAAACAACACGAAGCCAAGGCAGAAACGAAGAACAGAAACTACAAAGCCACCGGCACCGGCACCGGCACCAGCAACCCCAGCAACAGCGACCCCAACAACAACAACAACAGCAACAACAGCAGCAGCCCCAACAACAGCACGAACGAAACACTATTACGGGGAACCATAGTAAATAGGACCAAAATACTGATAGTAAAAATGGTAAATATATAGGTTTTCGTGTATACCGTAGGTCCTATTTACCACGGTCCCCGCCGAAATAACAGCAACTACGGCATCAATTCTACCTCCACCACCACCACCACCACCACCACCACCACCACCACCACCACCACCCAGACATCGAGCCGCCTTTACCACACCAATAAATTGATACCAGGTACCTACGTAGGGATGAGGTATTGAAATGGGGGAAGTTGGTGTGGCCCGCGCGTGATTCCGCCATTACAGCAAGGGATATTGACACTATTATTTTGCCGAAAACATTGACTACGGAGGACCCCTAGTAAATAGGACCTATGGTGCACACAAACACCTATATATTTACCTTTTAATACGCACAACATTTGGTCCCATTTACTATGGTCCCCCGCAATAGCCCTTCAAGAAACTGTCAACCGTTTTTGAGAACAAACTGCTTGATTTTTTTTTATAGTTTTGTCCCCAAAACCGGGATTGCACTTCGACAGAAAGGGGCCCAGCCGCCCTACCCATGCCAATTTTTCGGCCGAAAACCTCCGGCGCTTAAAAAAACAAAATAATAGGAGCACTAGTCGCCCACACCGAAAACAAGACATAAGCAAAATTTTCCCCTGTTCTCTATGCTTTGTTCTACAGTAGATAGTGATGATTCCCTCACAAAACATAAAATAATCCTCGATATCCCTGCGCTGTACGACTGTAGACAGTGATTCAAGTCGCAGCACAACATTTTTCCCCGATTGACATTCGTTGTTCTAGATGGTAAAAACTAGCTCGATCGCCTAAAAAAATATTCTCCGGCTCCCATACCCTGTTCCACTACACAGTAGCTGCGGACATGAACTGAGTGAGAATGTGGTGAAGGTAGAGGTGTCGCGTTTGGGAAAAAAAAAAAGCTTTCCGAGCCACCATGCAGTCCTTACCGGAGACCCCAGTTGAGGGATGGACGAGTACATAACTTGTGCTCTGCCTGCATGGTTGGGCACGATGCGTACTGGTACGTACACGTACGAGATGCAGGTAGCATCCCAATTATTCATGGCTGCCCTCGTTGAATTACGCGTTAGACCTTGGTGGGAGGACATAGGAGCCTCAGGAAAATGGGGGTGAACCTCTATCGTAGAGCGAGCGCCTCGGTGAACTACCGCCAGCAGGTATAAACGCTGCGTACGTACCTGTAACAGCCGACCGAAAACTTGATGGCTCCCATCGAGGTCCGGGGCGGGACCAAGAGTAAGGCCAAAGTCGGGCCCCCTGGACAGCCTATCTCTCGTCAGCAGCCCCTTCCGGTCGTGCTTAAGGTCAACAGAGGCGTTTTCCATGAGAGGGGGTATCGATAGTACCTCGCCGTCATACTCCAGCTGTTCCTGCCCTCCGATGCTGATATGTTCAGGCCCTTAATCTGGAGGGGGTGGGGGAGGGGGATGGGGGGGGGGGGGGGCGTACTCATTTGTTGCTTGACTTAGTCATTTGACCGTTGACCACGGATCCCTTTCGAGACGGAGCACCGTTCCTACTCCTAATAGAGACACCTCCAACAATTGGGCGCTTATTACCTTTTTGCCATATATTACATAGAAACTTTTTGGCTAATCTTATCCCCTTCCTGTCTGGCCGCCTGTGGCCACCATCTATCTCCTAGGATAGCGATCGTTTTCTCGCTGCTATTCAGTGCATCAAACTCCTCCATGTCACATTCGTCTATTTCCCCCGTTTCCTCTTCCAACACATCCCGTTCCTCCTTGTATATTTCACATTCTCCTACTACGTGAGTTCTATATACTCTCTATTGCTTTGCCACACGGGCACATCTGTGCATTTGCTTCCTCTCGGTTACTGGTATACCTCTTTCTTCTTTCTGGCAGATCCAGGTCACCCACACGAAAGCGCAGTTTCAGCGTTTTCGCGAAGTCCATTGGGTCGTGCAAATACGTTTTCATTCCCATTCCTTCCCTTAAACCCCCGTATAAATCTAAGTGTTTTTCCGATTCCACCTTGTTTCTTAGCGCTAGCCTTTCCCTTCTTTCTATCCTTTCTTCTACTTCTGCGTTGTACCTCCCAAACTTCCCGGCGGACATCATCTCTTCTTGGTTTCCCCCTATATCCTTCCATGCTTTCTCAAACTACGCCATCCCACCTTATTCCAGCTCGCCCTTTTGTTACTTTTTCCCATACAGCTCTATCAACTATGGCTGGCAACCTCTTGTTTGACATGTTCCTTATTTTATATTGCCATTTCAACTTTCTCATGTCTCTATTTGTCTTGAGTGGGTGCATTTCCCAGTTCTGCTCTTAATATTGCATTACTAGTCGTACTTGAGCATCTCACGAATTTTTTAGCTGCTGCCATTAGTACTGTTTCCAACCGTTTTACGTTCCCTTCGCACACTGCACTTCTGCATATTCTAGCTTTGGTACTATCACATTCATCAGGGTACATCTCTTGATTCTCGTGTCAAGGTGCGAGCCTGTTAGGATCACATCCATCTTGCCTACGTGAGGGGAGGGGGGGGGGGAGTGGCGTGGCGTGGAGGGGCGGAGGTGGGGGGGGGAGGGTCGTGGGGTGGGGGGGGGGGGGGGCTGGTGGGGGGGGGGGGGGGGGGGGTACTGCATGCCGTCCGTGTCACCAGCGAAAGAAGGCCAGGCATCGGCAAACAAAGAAAATCACGCGATACACACAGCTAGCACGTACCGTGCGCGAGTTGATACGTCGGACAAGTACTACTGAAACAGTCTTCATTTTTTATCTAGCTCTCAAGTCGCCAGAGTAATACGCCAGGTATATAATAGAGGGGGGGGGCGTGGGGGAGGTGTACTCGATATCATGCATGGCCGTAGTCGTATGACCATAGACCCTCGCATCCCTACAATGCCGGGGACGGAGCACGTCGGGTTTCCACCGATCACACAGATATTGCTTGCACCAAGCGCGAACCGCTGTGAGGTGTTTGGCGAGTCGCATGAAGGGTGAGCTGCATCTACTAAGAACCGCTTTCGAGGCGGACTTGCACATGGACGAAAGCGTCAATGAAATTGAGTAGTTTTTTTTGGTGTGGCCATTCCAGAGACACCAATGGATACACTACGTAACTGCCTCGGGGGTGCCTTACCATAAAACGCCACCTGATACGACCATTCCCCTTGTGCGGAGCGGAGAAAAAATTCTCCACCCCGAACAAATGGTCCAACTCGATCGCTGGCTGTGACCGACCGCCAAAACAAAAAGCAAAAACAAATAACGGTGCTCTGGTTGTCTATTACGGGGGTACATAGTAAATATGACCTACGGCATACATAAAACCTATATATTCATATTTTTTTACTAACAATATTTCGTCCTATTTACTATGGTCCGCCGTAATAGCTGACGTAGTTCGCGCCATATTTTACTATTTCGACGCCGACCGAACGTGTGACAGGGGTGGGGGTGGGCGGTTATCTCACCCTGCCTCCCTCAATCAGTACCCCCTGCTCCATCTTGGTCATCT